>CAJNYU010000987.1:0-300729 GCA_905331475.1 Rotaria socialis | reverse complement strand
CCAGTGAGGAGAGATATATGAAGAAGCATGAAGAAAAAAAGAGTAAAATAATTATCGTTTTTTTAGTAAACCGAAAGAAATAGAGTTCTTGATCGATGATAAAGGATTTATTTTGTTTAAGGTAAATAACGAAAAGTATCTTTGTCATTTGAATTTCATTTCGATTAAAATAAATTCTATTTTTCTCATAATAAATCAAACAGTTTTACCTTGATTATATGAAGTTTACATTCAAAACAAAACGGTAATTTCTCAAAGATTTCTTGCATTAATGATGAATATTGTAAATGTGTTTTTTTTGCTTTCATTATGCAAATGATAACAGCCTGAGCAAAGTTTAATATTCTGCTTTGAAAATAATAGTTTATTCTTCCATAAGCTAGCAAGAAACTTAAATAATAATTTAGATTCAATATCCTCACCGATCCAATTGCTTTATTTTTCATTGAATAATAGCAACACATGATTTGATTTATTGGTGCCCTTTGAAATTATTTACTCTTTATCTGAATTTAATAAATAATCAAATCCTCTTTGTAACGTAAAATGTTGCTTAATAAAAAGTATTCGTAATTCACCTTTTTAATATTGATGAAGTAACATCAATTTTCGACCAATATGACAAATAGAATTGAAGCCCTTAAATTTATCAAATGTTTATTTTAACTAAAAAAAATTCGTCATTTAAGAAAAAGAAACCCGAACGAATTATTAGTATGTCAATTTAGTAAGATAACATTTCGTAGAGCTTTTTCCTTGCCACTATCTTGAAGATTTTTACTTTCGTAATAGAATTGATATTTTCCCGTTAAAATTTCACTGAAGCGAATATCTTGAATGATTCGTTCGCATTTCAATGTGTAGTCACAATCACAACCATACATATCTCCTGTCAAAATCAAATAGATAATTAAAAATATTGAGATTAAACTCTTGAATAGCTTTATTCCTAAAAAAAATCAATCTATTATCATTTCTTAATATACTATACATTTATTGCGGTTTCACAAATTTCAGTAGTTAGTTTTTGATTTTCAGAATTTGACTAACTAGTTCAAATAGATGTCTTAAATCTACTGAGTATGCCAACATGAAGTTCATTTATTATTAGGAAGTGTCACAGCAAAATCTTTAGCATGACAATTTTTAATTGATATGATTATTGCTATTTTATCCTTTATTATAATTAGTTAAATAGCAATCCGGAAGAAAATATTTCAAATGCTGTTTTAGATACCGACAAGAAAGATGCAGAAAAATTTATTTCTTGATCGAAATGTTCTGATATGTCTATACAATCAATCAAACAAATAAAAAATGTTAATTTTGATAATCTAATTAAAGGATTCACTTTCACTGATCGAGTTTTATTCAGGCGATGGGGATTTTTTGTTCAAGATAAATACAAGTTTTATTTAAAATAGATATCCATGTAAAATATTCGAAGAATACGAAGTAATCACTAAGTATCAAATCGATTTCTTTAAGGGGTTTTCTAATTTTTTTATTTTTGATAGATAAAATAGGAAAATTGATCGAAATACGGGAATCAATTATATAAAACATAGGACGAATCCGACTCCAGTTTGTAACTCACGCTTGTTTTTCATTTTTTTACCCCTTGTCTTTATAACGCATAGAAACGCGTCTATGATGTATCCCTGTACTTCCCATTCTATATTATACCATATTGGCAATCATTGGCGTGTATAGGTAGCACCATGTTTCAGTTAATTGTGCTCGACAGTCGTGCACAAAGCTGGAATTAAAGGGGGTATAAGAAGAAACCTCGCATTCGCGAAACAAGTGTCTATTGATTTTCTTTTTCAACCAGAAAAAGAAAATAAGTGGTAAGTAAGTTATTTTAGACTAGCTGCTATTAGCTATTTTTGCGTTGAGAACATGAAGTATATCATACTTCTGAATACAATTTTCTCATAATATTACTCACCAATATGGGAGTTAGTCAAAAGCTTGATGAACGCGAAAGTAGCATTTTACGCGAGCAGTTAATCGGAGGCACCAGTGGAGGCTTTGATTTGACAATAGAAATTCAATTTAATTTACTGCATAAAATTCAAACTTGAATATCAATATTTTATTTTCAAGAAAGTAGAAATTCGTTACTGAATTTATATAGGCATTCTATTTTTTACAGTGTATATTTAACTCAATTTTTTTTCTGCCGTAACCTCATTTTTCTTGTTAATTTTTCAAAATTTTTCTTTCTAATAAAATAGATTCAACATCAAAACCATATATGACGAATAATAGAACCCATGAGTTTTCTTTTAAAGTTTCTCAGCTTTATAATTATCTATAACTGATTAAAAATAAACGAAAGAAAAAAGAATTGTTTTAATAATTATTGAACCTTGCAATCTTGAAAACAATACGAACTACTTACTTATCCAATAAGAAATTTTGTTTTTAATCTAATTGATCAATAGAAAAGCAGGGATACAGTTCAATGTTCAAAATAAAGAAGATGCATAAGATACAAAAAAAAAAGAAAGAAGCTGACCAACCGATATCATCGGACCTAAAAATATTACAGTTTAAAAGCAATTCATAGTGATCAACCTACTGGTTGAATAAATAACGAAGTCAATCGATTAGTTTCGGTTCATTGACATGGAACTTACTTTCTCTTGAAAAACAAAACTGAACATCGATGATTAATTTTAATCAATAGGCAGCAATCATTGATACAAGTGAAATATTCTCTACTGGGAGGAGAACGTAATATTTGTTCGAAAATCAAAGCTTGAAACCTTGAACGTATGATAAATTAAAAATTCATATTAGTAAAAGCAAAATCGCCATAAAGGAGCTTCCAATAAATAGAAGATGAGCTTCATTAATCATGTTACTGTATTCGCTGCAAACATCAGAAAGACTCATTATGCAGTACACGAAAAAATATCAGCAAAAGGTAAAATACATTATTTATCTTCAATTATCAAATGTACGCATTCGATCACGCATTGTAACGATCAAAGCGTGTCTTTCCGTATAATCGACCTTCGTGATGAGTACGCGTGTCACCTAGCCTAAGGCACAAACAGAACGTACACTTTCCTGTGACATGTTCTGGCTACATACAACTCATCCAACATTAAAGCCGACACGCGTACTATAAAAAAATATCCAACCGATGAATTAAAATATCAAAATATATGATTTGTTCTTTTGAAGTCTATCATCGATAACATACATAAAAAATTACCTATCGATCAACGAATAGGAAATTGCTGATGGGCGGTCAATATCGAATTTTCGATCTATTCATTTGCTAATCGAAATAAAATAAATAACGTACTATTTCTACTATATACATAAGCCATCTGTTCAGTGAAAATAAAATGATAATCTAGTTTTTCTTCGAATGACTTTTCTTGATTAACTGACACCTCGTGTGCTCTAATTTCATGCATGATGATCATCACGTTGATGTGATGTAATGCGAATAATAAGACGGAACAATACAAAAATTATGAGATATGAATCACACATTGATATATCTGTATACATAGCCACGCTCCGTATCATATCTCATAAGAATTCGTTGCTCAAAGCGAATTTCGAACGACATAATTTCTTTTCCTTTTCTTCTTCTTCTTCTTCGAAATTCATCAAGTGTTACAATAATTTACATTCATTGTTTCGATAATCTATTTCTTATCGAACAATCAGAATTTTGTTTTTTTCGTTTTATTATGGCCACTATGAAAACAAAAATAAAGAAACACAATGTACAATGGAATGTTATTTTCTTCAATTCGAATAAATTATGTTTTCGATACAAGTAAAACAAACTTCAATAATGCGTTGGATAGTAATAAAATGGATTATCAGTAAGCATAAATTGTTGTTCATTCGAATAAAAATGTGTTGCTGGCATTGTTGCTTGAGAATGTTCGGGTAATGTTGTTATTGGACTGATACACTCCGTACTACTATCACCGCAACAGGATGAACCATAGTCGAAACTATTTGAACGATAAATCCCACTATCATCTTCACTTTCATTTGAGGTTTTCTTTAAATTAATAAATTCTAGTGGATTTTTTACACGGGGATGCATAGATGATAATACATAAGTATCATCGTATGTCGTAAGATTAGGTGGAAATGTTTGACAATGATTGTCATTATTATTGTGTTGTAATACTCGTGGATTTATTGAAAGTGTTGCAGCAACAATATTGACGGTATTTGGTGATAAACCACGACAGAGTAATTCAGCAAAACGTTCATTATCAGGTATTTGATTGCTCGATACCATTTGAGTCAAGGCTTCAATATAGTTTTTTGCTAAACGTAATGTTTCAATTTTCGATAATTTTTGTGATAATGCGAAACAAGGAATGGTTTGGCGAAGACATTCTAATTGTTCGTTAAGACCTTTCATACGTTCACGTTCGCGACCATTCGCTTTGATGCGTCGAACCTTGAAACGTGCTACACGTGACGGTGTCATTTGTTTCTTTTTTGGACCACGCTTTTTTGGAAGCTTTGGCTCCACTGTTGGCAACGATTGCTTTTCTATGGGCGATGATTGATGTTGATAAGTTGTATTTTCCATAGTTTCGTGATATTGAATTTCGAATTCAAGTTGTTCTAATTGTTGTTGTTCTTGTTCGCGAGGAATTTTTGTCGGCATTTGATTTGAGTATGTGTTCAATGAGAGATGAACGGAGTATATGTGCTCTTTCTCGTTCTTCAATACGCATATATATATACGAATTTTTTCTCTTCTCGTTCCTCTCTCTCTCTCTTATACATAAAATGACCAATGGGATTTCAGTAGGTGAGAAAATTTTCGATTGGCACGTGTGAGATATGAGTTAATGATTAGACTGATTTTTTAACACTTTTAAATCGAAAGAAAACAAAAATGAGTTTATAGTTATTACATAAAAAAAAAATACAAACAGTTGCAGTATAATTCTACGCTGGATTGTCTCAACCGAGAAAGGGAAGTTTTCATCAAGGAAAAAAAATTGATTTTTCTTCCAAATTCTATATTTTCGGGTGAGACTTTCTTGAAAAATTGGAATATAGAGAACGGGAATGTTTCTATTTTGAAGTCTATATAAATTATAGAGTTAGAGCCTACAAATGAATAACATTCCTAGATTCGACTACTATGATGATAGTTTCATCGTTCGGATGCTTTCCAACGCGAACCGTTTGAAGCGCGTATAGGAGTGTCTATTCTTGATGAGTCAACCATTCAATTGTCTATTAAAGATCAAACAAACTATAAATAGGATGATCAATGTCGCGTGCTGGCCAACTTATCAAATGCATGAAACAAAAAATGGCATGTGTGGCGTGTTCTACCGCCCATGAAAAAGCACGATACTATGAGATGATACTCATTCTCATCTCTATTGTTTTGAGTCTATTCGAATGGAAAAATAATGCCGCTTGTTCATTCTTTCATCATCTCGGAAAAAAGATAAATGCTAATTTTCAATGGCCAACTGTCTTTGAAATAAATTTTATTCAGTTAGGGTCAACATTGACTCTCTTAAGTTCTGTTTCTTCTTAAAGAAATTGATATCTTGTTCTTTGACGAACTCTTGAAACATATCTCAACAATTGAACGTGTTAAAAATCAAAAGAACATCGTTTTTAGTCTTATCTTTGTTCAAGAAAGTGTTTTGTATATTGTTCGTGATCGATTGACTGACACGATGATTATCGTAAAGAAGACGAAAAAATCAACAAGCTGAAACTAAGAAAATGATGTCATGATCTTGCACGCTAAAAATTCATTTCGTGATTACCATGAAGAATAAATCTGATGCAATACGTTTTTATTATGCTTGAACGAAGAAGCAAGTGTCACACGAGAGAAAATAAGACTCATTATTTTTAATTGGACTGGTCGTCGCCAATAAAAATAAAAAAAATAATTATTGCTCTTTTTCTTATGTAAAAGAAATGATAGATTATGTGACCTCGAGATGTTTTGACAAGAATAAGTTTATCTCATGATTGTCATTATGAATAGAAATTATAACGCCTTAGATATTGATCGAGAAAAGATTAGATGTTTATATTAATAAAAAAAAAAAAGAGAGAGGAGACTGAGTCAAAGGTTGCATTTACTTTCAAGAGAAAACTCAATAAGTTTCACATGGAGTTTACACAATAAATCAATTTTTTGATTGATTTATAATTACCTATATATATATTATATCTAGGTGTTAAACAATCATATTGTTATCAGTGAAACTAATCAATGTGTAGAGTTGGTAGCTACAGCAGTAAATAGAACATTGATAAACAGATGGTTTAATCTTTTTTTTTTTTGCATAGTTTTATAACTTACAAAATTCAAGAGGATGTAATAAAAAAAAAGGTTTATTTAGATGTGATCGCCTGTTTTTGTCTTTTGCAAGGCATAGTTCATCAATTACAGGTATCAACGTCATTGCTCATAAATTGTTTTTCTATAGAAGCACAATCATTCGATTGATTTGTCATTTGATACGATTCTTTTCTTTGCAGGTGTAATAGTAATAAATCAAGAGACAAGACAAAAAAAGACGCACATACAAATTTCAATCAATTATTTAACAGTTAACCTGCTGAGTCGATCAAACAGACACTTCTCCCAACAAACTAGTACTTATCCATGACGCAACGGTTTTTTTCTGTTTCTGTTATTTTATGATTCACATGCCGACATGAATTGGTGTTAGTTTGTGTTAGTTCATTCAATTGAGTGAATCGAATGAGTGTCTAATTTCTTTGAATGAACGTACATGACACGTTTCGTTTTTCGTCTTCAAACGGTGCGTACTAAAGTCATACAATGAATATAGACTTTCGTATGTGCGTACACTTGTTTGTGCGTTCAACCATATCTTGTTGTTACTCCCAAGTGAACATCGTAGAAACTGATTTATAAACAATTGAATCGTAAATCTATAGATTTGAACAGCACAACAGGACGTTAATGGCATGAAATTGAAAACACAGAAGATTAATAGTTCTATACGGAAGAAAAGAAGAAATGAAGTGATGTTGTGTTTTGCTTGCCTTTCTTACAGAACTGTACAATACATTTGTCATCGAGTTGAATGAAATTTTCTTTTTCAGCTTTCTAAAATTATACTTAATGACGGTAGGTGAAACTTAAGGCATATTAATGGACATGCTCTAATTGTAGATTGTATGATAGATATTCAACAGGAGAGTTCAACTGAAAATTGATGAATTGGAATATTGTAATTTCCGAAGAAAAACAATGATTATTTATAGATGAGAATTTGTTTTCTTCAGTTAATAGTATCGCACACCTATTTCTGAGTCTAAGCCGTCTAGCTCTTCTATAATTACGCTCCTAGAATACTGATATCCGAGTTTCATGACGAACTCAATACAGAAGTTTAGCCGGATTGTATTATCCGTTTTTTTATAGCTTGAAAAATTGTGTTGTTGCAAACTGAATAAAAACGAACAGTGTTTTCTTTTTATTAGAGGAAAAAGTGCTCCTTAATTCATTCGATAAGAACTCGTCATAAATTAATACTTCAATTTTTCTATATACCCTGATGTGAGAACGTATAAATACAGGAGAACAGCATTTTGAACTTGAAAGTTGTTCATGTTCGTAATTCTTACGTATGATTTTGTAGAGAACAGAGCGATGAATAGTTTTGAAAGAATATTCAGCTCGAATCAATTTAAATTAGAAACGATATTGAAGAGATTTTGACACAATCGTCAGAAAACGAAAGTTATAAATATTCCTTGTAATTCAATTAATTATGATTCCTTGATTTTTATATTAGTGGTATATCAGTATAGAATTTGAAAAACTCTCTTAAGCCATTCTGTATTGTATTTCTTTGTTTTTATAGTTGGAATATATTATTTTTCATTTACTTTACTTATTATTTAGGCAATATATATATATATATATATGATAATTTGACAATCAGCAAAGTATTTTTATTTGCGTGTAACATGATCCAAAATCGTCATTGATACTCGTCGAGTTTGTTTCAAATTAGATGGGTTCGATCCCACACATTACGTTTTTGCCCAAAGGTATGAACTACCTCTTTATTGAATTTCTTGAGAATTAAGTACTTCGATTATGAAGAAATTTTTAACTAACGCCAACATTCTCTAGATTCTATTTCATATTTTAATTCAACATGAATTCTCACTGCACAATGAAGGTAAAGATTGTTGTTAATATTCAGAATATATTACAGTGCAAAAAACCGTAATTCCCGTGCGGTTCGAATTACGCATTTCATTATACCACTGTCCAAAATATTTCTTATAGTAAAATAATTCGATATTTCAATCTTAACAAA
The DNA here is from genome assembly GCA_905331475.1 of Rotaria socialis. Taxonomy (NCBI): domain Eukaryota; kingdom Metazoa; phylum Rotifera; class Eurotatoria; order Philodinida; family Philodinidae; genus Rotaria; species Rotaria socialis. The sequence goes on along the minus strand of CAJNYU010000987.1, from coordinate 292,381 downwards.
ATTCAAGATAAATGTTATTGACCTTGAATTAAATTATCTATGTTAACATTGACAGGTCCAAATCAAAGTGCAAGTATTCCGTATCTTGTTACTCAGCTATTATAGTAGAATATTAATAATGGATGATGCCTTGATTTCATAAATATATATTTTGCCAAAAGCTAATTTTTTTCTTTGTAGAAAAACGACACAAAAATAATATAGCAAAGCCATAAGAATGCATATCAAGCACTACAATACGTGTAAAATAACAATAAAAAAAGCTAGTAGTTTTATGAATTATTATATGTTATTGTTATTTCTTTTTACGATGATCGGCCAACTTTAAAAACAAAGACGGTATAAAGAATAAATGAGAAAAATGTAAGGACTAAGGCAATTATATCTAAGCCAGTGGACCAACCGATTCGCACAGTATATATTTGACGAACTTCTTCTAGAAGTTGCTGGAGATTTGAATCTAAAAATACGGATAATTAAATATTAAAACGAGACAATTTCTTTTTTTTATCGAACTATAAAACTCATTCTCATAGAAAAAATAAGTCCTTGTTTCTTTTTTTTTTGTTTTACAACTTTAGGCTTTATGGGTGCTTTTATTGTTCTTTAAAGTATACGTACCAGTTGATGGTCTTCGAAGAATATACATCATGTCTCGTGAGAGATAACTTCCGACGAGTATCAATGTAATAAGTATAAAAATGAATGTCAATAAAAGTAACAATAATGGAAAGAAACTAAGGCATATGCCTACGGAACGAGCTTCTGATGTATTAATTGAATGAATAAATAGAATAACAATTGCCAGGCCAAGAAAGACCGCAGCAATGATTGCACATGATGCAATACCTTTGGTCGATGGTAAAAAATCACATTGAAAATTATCATTGAGAGGTATTTGTACGCACAAGTTCGAATCGAGAAAGTTATTGTTCATTGGAAATTTATTAGGAAAACATGTTTCTGTTGCATTGAAATATGAAGTTACACATCGTGTGAACAATCCAATAGTGGTTTGATTAATGTAATTAATGTTAGTAAAATTATGTTTAACTGCAGTTTTCCAATGATGATGACCCATCGCAGTAACATGGAAAACAAATGCAAAGACAGCAAGAATAAAAACAGTAAAATAAAGTATCTTGGCTTTTTGCATTCTAATGAATAATACCGAAATCAATCGACATGAAATATTGAAAAATAAATATAACAATGGTAGTTACTTGTTGTGTTTTTGATTGCACTGTAGAGTGTTAAATGTGCGTTCGGGAGAACAACAATGGTTTGTAATACTGAGATATGATTATGACAACTGTGTTAATGAAACAAAATGAAGTTAAACTATCCAGTAAAAGCCATAGATTTGATTTCATTCTTACTCGTATTCTATCGTTCTTCGCTTTTGTCGAAAAAAGAGAAGAGGCAAAAGTTCAGATCTAAAATATAAGGACTAGCCGTATTCGTTCGTCTCGGCAAGTGCTTACGTAAAATTGGATTCGTGAGTTCTGTAGAAGAAAATTTTTGTTGAATGTATCAAACAAAAGAAATTTTTTTTTCGTCTCGTTTTTCTTGTTTGACTAAGCACTTTTTTTCGTTCGTTTGCTTGCAAGATTATCTTACATGCATATATATATATATATATATATATATAATATAGCCTATAACCGGCTTATTATACAGTGACAACGATATAATTGAATCTATTGTATATGTAGAAGAAAAAGAAAAGAAATATGACCCATAAATTGAAATACTCGATCTAAATAAAATTCTTGATTAAATATAAGTATAACCGCTATTGCATATTTCTGACATTGGAAACCTACTAAACATGCAATTGTAAAAGCGAAGCTTCAAGTTTCGGTTGAATATTTCAAAATTTCTTTCACATGTAATATGAATATAATTGACCTATACGCGAAAAAGTGCGCTTTATAATTTTTTGATAAGATTAAAATGACGATATTCACGAATGCATTTAACTGATATTCAATTCAGAATTAGGACTGAAGAACTTTTAGTTCTATCTAAAATCGGCACTTCTTGCTAGTCTAGATTAACTATCAACTTTCAAGTCAATAGAATCCTTGATCAATCAGTAGACGATTGAAATAGTTCAGGATATTTATTCAAAATTTTTATTGAAGATGTATAATAAGAAGTTTTACATGCTGAAGGTTTCGTAGTTCTGTCTAGGTATCATATTACAGATTATCGGATGAAGATCATCGTCGATTGTCCAATAAGAAAAGAAAATTTTTCATTGATTTGATTTGCTAATAAATCGTTTGTGTAGATTATTAATTATCGCTTTGAGCGTGTGTATTTTTGTATTGATTAATTTAATAACTTGAACTTTGATCAAGATCTAACAAAAAAAAACGAATGTCAAGTTAATCTAGATGCAAACACGTCATAGAAACGACTGAGCCGACGGAGGATTATAGTTCTATATTAGTGTTTTGCCACACACTTTTTTATTTTTCAACACTATTACTTATTTGATAAGTCTACTTAGCGTGCCATAGACTAATCTATCATCTATACACTAGTTTAATTATGCATCCTGTGTACCTATGCATGCCTAACTGATCAATCATGCAGAAAACGTGCTTTAGAGAACGATGTACGGTAACGTTAAAAGCAGGAAACACACATCAAGGAAGCCACTGTAAGAATAACCTGTATCGAATGCGAAGAAAGAAGGCTAAACAAAAAGCAATTATATTAATGGAAAACTCAAGCAAAAAATGATTACGGCAAAATATAGTGGTCGAAAAATGAGTCATCCTAAGCATACAAAAAGATAATGAAAAACAATATCAAGCGTCATATTCCTCTAGACTTTTTATTTCTAGCTGAGAAAGAATGAGATAGAGATTTTCATGTTAGATCGATCTAGACACTGGCGGATCTACTAGTTCGGCTACCCGGCGCTCGGCACCCCCTGAGAATAGACTGGACAACGAAATATTTTTAAAGGCTTAAATAATATTAGAAGGTCGAAAATAACCGAAGGGAATCGAACAACTATAATTGATTGTCATCGTCTTGAATATTACGTAAGTAGTAGATCAAAAAATATAAATAGCGTTTGTTCGTTTTCAGCTTCATTTCTGTCTTTTTTTAAAGTGCTACCCGAAATGTTTCTGCGATTCTTATATTCACCAAATCGTATCTTTCAATAAGAAAATAAACCACAAGATGTTGGTGTCAAAGGTTCGAAAACGGTTTTAGTTTAATAATAAAAGTTCCACCAAAAAAATCATGAAAAGATGTAATTAGAAAAATCCGGTGAATTGTAACTAATTTGCATGGATGAATGCGCTAAGTTCAGATTTTATTGCGCAAAAATTAAATAAGCAATGGAAAAAAAAACTGTAGTACTCTGATTTGTATATTTTCGAAAAACATTTCTCTGCTCCATCCATATTATATAATTTAGAAAGCGCCGCCCCCTCTAAAAATTCCGGAATCCGCCACTGAATCTAGAAAATATGTTTTTTCTCTTGTTGGCTCCATGCGATGAACTACAATGAACATGAATAGAAGCCGAAAACATAAACCAGATAAGCCGCCGTCATAGCTATGCTGTTGTTCAGAAAAGTTTTCTTTTATTTACGTGGATTTGAGAAAAAACATAAATGACTCAATGATTACATGTAATGAGTTAGTAAAAATTACATAGCCCATATACTTGCTGCGTTTATTATCAAAGTCTTGGGTGTTAATGACCAAACATGAACTATGTTAGTTTTCTTTGTTATAATTGCATCATTTATTATTTAGTTGCACGCCATCTCATCCAACAATGCGATGAGCACATGGTAGGATTTAAGTAAAGAAAAAACTCGAACGTCAAATGATTGTTTATCGCAGAGTCATATTCTATTTTTCATTGTAATATACACATTTTTAATTAATAGAACCCTTGAGGATTGCATATTATTATATATAGCGTTTGAAAAAATTATCGAAAGCTCCCAATTTTGAAATAGAAACTCACTTAGTCAATTCACGCAGACTGTCTCATTGTTGATCATTAAGCAAAGGACATTTTTCGTAACAAGATCCGTAATTATGATGATGAAATCTTTATCGACAAACATGTCAACAATGGATTTGTTTTGTTGAGTAATTATACGATTAGTTGAAAATAAAATCGCTCGTAAAAAAAATCTTCTAAAGGCACACGCAACAAACGAGAACAGTAAATCTGTGCGTGTCGACTCTAGAATCCTAAATGTTTTTAACGTTTATAAAGAAATGGCTTTTCCTTATAGGATCAACTCAAGCATTGGGAAAAGTCTATTGGCGCGCATGCGTGCTTGTGTTCTTTTGTTAACTTAACTGAAAAAAAATCAACCATTGGTCTCGAGAATCTAATGATATGTTAAATTGCACTTGTAATAGAATACTTTCGAGCACATTCAACTGGAAACATCTATAGAGAAAGCATTCGAGTATAGTTTATAGCATAATGTGAATTTCAGTGGAACCAAAAACCGAACTTAGGCAATTTTAAAAGAGTCACCCAATAAAATGAATCGCATGAATTTTTGTTTTAACGAAAGTCCGCTGCTTTTATCCTCAAAATAAACTTGGCGAGAGAAACTAATTCCTTCGCTTATCTGTAACTGAATTATTTTTCTAGTGACATGCATGCTGTTTGGTTCATCCGACAAAAACTATCAATTGAGTTAACGCCCTCAATCTGCACACCAACACTAACAGAATACGTTCACGTGCCTGATAGGCAATATAGGCGTAAAACAAAAGGAACGAAATCTGAATCCTGTGTTTACACCAAAAGACCATTGAATGTTAGTTGAATATTGATCGGATCTTGCACATTCTTGACTACATTCAGAATGTTTCCATTTATTTCTACTTTTCATCATCATAACAAAAGAAAACGACTGAAATTGTCTTATTATATGTCGTGCATGACTCACCGATAATGTAAAGTAGACAGCTAAGAAAGTTGATGTCAGTTATAAAGGAAACACTTACAAGTTATTCGTTAAATGCAAACAAAATAGAGTAGCTACTTGTATTTTTATCACACAAGGAATAATTTTCTAGATCATTTCAACGTCGATATTCGACCTATTATATATTAGTATTCGACTTTTTACTATAATAAATATTGCACGTAAAAAGCTTTTGTATTGCGCACACTGTATTTTATTCAGAAGAAAACTTCGATTACACGCAATATAATTATTTTCTTAAATTACTTAAAAAACAAGAATGCATTGTTCAACAGCTTAAGCATTAGATGCATGTTAACGATAAGATTTTCGGTTATCTAAACAGTAACACAAAGAAAAGGCAGCCAAATATTTAGTTATAAGCATAAATGGTCTACATTCAATAGCAATCCTATAAGTATTTTTCTCTTAAGTTTCTCCTATTTTGTTTTGAACATTACAATAAACAACATTATTGACCAAGAGACCGGAAATATATTTGTATTTAATATGCTTATTTTGTTCAATTTGAACATGTTCGTTATACTAATAAGCACTGTAATTAGTCAACTATTTAGCATGCTTACTCGATGAAGCCGTATTAAGTATGAGCATATACATCCGCAATTGCAGATAGAGAAAGAATAGAGTATGAGGCTTGTAGTAGATTCTTTAGGATTTAAGATCATATTGTATATGATTAAGATTCTCATGTTAATGAAGGATTTACGGGCAAAAAATTCATTTGATTAAGGTACGTGAGTTTTCATCGATGTGGTTTAGTTGAATGGATTTCTATAGGTTGTAAAAAATAAGAAGAAAATAAAATAGCCTTCAGAAAAGAAAGGAAGAAGAAAGTGCCGTTTCTTTTTTTTTGTCATAGTATTTTGTTCCTAATGTCCTGTTTTTATCTTTTGATCTCTAGTCCTGTCGATCATACATACATTAATATGATGCGAGAAATTACTTTGAGTGTCACACTTCGTACTCATATTTATGTTGTAAGTCACAATGAGTTTGTGTCCGTAAAATGACAACACAGATTCATCGTGCATTTAGTATCCATGAAAGGAAAAAAATCGAGTAATAGAAGAAATTCAAGTCTCAAAAATAAAAATATTAACTTTCTTCGAGAGACAATGAGTAAAAACCATCTTTCTATCTATTAGGGTGAAAAAAAGAAGCATGCTGCTGTCTGTCATTAACCGTCAGAAACAGGAGGTATGCTACTTTCTTTAATGTAGTTCGTATCTTAAACATGCAAAACGGATCGACTAGTTTATTCAAGAAATCACACATTTTTTCTTTCTCTAACAAAAGCAAATTCTATGAAGCATATATACATTGTAGATAAAATATATATATATATATATTTTTACATATTGCTCAATTAGGTTATATTAATACATTTGACTGTTATTTTCAGTGGTGTCAAGCTTAAAACTTGAATTCAGTTGAAAATAGAAAATTTCAACTTTCATCTCATAGCGATATATGTGTGAGTCGCAATTCTCAAAATGCAATTGGCTTAAAAGTTGAAACTTGAAATTTTCAATTGAATTCAAGTTTCAAGTTTGACATATATGGTTATTTTAACTTTCAAAATAAGCAATTTTTTTCTTTTTTCTTTACTGTTTTATTTCTATTGTTATTATTCCTGTCGTTGTCTGTGACCAGTATATATATCGCAAGAGAAAAAAAGCAAGTCGAGTGCTTCTTTGCACTAATTTCTTTCTGCTCTTTCTTTTTTACGCCGCAGTTCTCTTGTTTTTTCCAATGCATTTCTCTCATCGTTCACCAAGAGAAGCAAACAATGATGGATCTCGATTACCAAGGCCTGATCATGATGTTGGTCTTTCATTTTTATATCGCCCAAGACGAGACACAGCACGTTTAAGCAATTCAACATTTTCTACTTATTATTCTGTAGAATATATATCGATGCCGTATTTTCCGAAAAATAATCAACGTTCCGTTCGTTCTAATATTCAAATATCATTATACAATTTTCTTGAACGGCCAGTTGGCTTCAAATGTTTTACATATCATTTTTCTGTGTAAGTATAAAATTATTTTCTACTGATAAACAAATAGTATAGACAAGTACTACTATCAAACAGATAAGTTTCTATTGACCTGTAGGTTTCGTTTATCTTATTGAGGAATCGTCATGGACCGCACTTATCTGTCCTCACAGTTTAATCGAATGGTTACAAAAACGGAAAGATGCACTTGAATTATAAATAGAATCAATATCAAGTTCAGGATTATAGACATTTTCCTTGAAAGTTGACATACTGCTATTATTTATATTCAATGAAATAATTAGTTTTCGTCCGATATTTTCTATATGACTACGATTAAAAACAAAGTGTTTTCATTTAGATTTCTTGTAGTGCTTGTTGGTCTTGTTTTGTCTGTTTTAACAACGATTGAAAAGTTTTCTACGAGCCTATCAATATATGTTTATTGGATTGAAATATTTCTTGTTGTCTTTTTTGGTTTTGAATATGCAATAAGATTATGGTCAGCAGGTTGTCGAAGCAAATACATGGGTGTACTAGGCCGAATACGATTTGCTCGAAAACCGATCGCCATTGTCGGTATGAGAAAAAATATAGAACGATGAAAGATAATATGTTTCATTGAGTTATTTATTTCAAATAGATTTATTAGTTGTTATTGGGTCAACACTAATGATTACTTTAGCTGCCGATCGGCAAGCTTTTGCTGCATCGGCTATTCGTGGTGTTCGATTTTTACAAATTTTACGTGTTTTACATGTTGATAGACATGGTGGCACATGGCGTTTATTAGGAAGTGTCGTATATATTCATCGACAAGTAAAACAAAAAAAATGAATAAAAGAGATCATCTTTCTTTTTCAACAATTGAAAATTTTCGTTTTACAGGAATTGATTACAACATTATATATCGGCTTTCTTGCATTAATTTTTTGTAGTTATCTTGTTTACATTGCTGAAAAAGACGAAAAAACCGTAGAATTGAGGGGTGCAAAAGGTAACGATAGCCATTTCGACACTTATGCAGACGCACTATGGTACGTTAAGTTTGGTAAAGCTGATGTTTATTTTATTTTAAAGCGGTTTATTTTTGTATAGGTGGGGTGTCATAACTATAACTACGATAGGGTAAAAGAAATTATTTAATAAATTTTGTTCTTTTGATTTTATTATTTTTTAGTTATGGGGATGTTTTCCCAGTCACTTGGTAAGTAAGGTGCCGGAAATTTAACAATTAAGCAAAAATTTTTTATCATGCTTCGATAGAACCAGTCGAGTTCACGATTAAAATGCTGTTTTTTAACATTATGTTACTTTTTTAGTGAAATTTGAAAAGCGGCTAAAAATATCAGAAGAGTCTGTATAGATAGATTGAGGGAAGAAATGCCACAAGAAATTAATTATGAACGATCTCGACTTGTATGCCAAGTGCCTTCAGACTTTATTTTCAACATAGTTTGACAAAAAAGGATGTATAATTAATAAAAAAAAGCGCCGATTAATTATTTAGCAAGACTCAATTTTTCAATAAAAGAGTAAAACACTGTAAAGAGTTTTGCTGCTAGCAGTTCACTTATCGTATAAAAATGCTTGCATACAAATAAACATGCAAAACTAATTCTAGTCAAATTTCCGGCTTTACACTTCGTCTGTACTTTTTTGGATACTGAGTTTTATTTCTCTCCAAGGCCAAAGTTCGGCGGAAATTATTTTTTAAAATTGCTTCGACTATTCGATGTAGATTTTCTCTCTAATGCTTCTAAAGATGATATTCGCCTTGCTCTTTTTTTAAAATTTAAACTCGAGTAATCACAATATATTTTGTTTTTGGTGAACTGTAGAACAAGAAAGCTGTTAGTGTTTTATATTTTTGGCACACATTTGTTCATCATCCTTTTACTTATTTCTCTAAAAATATAATCAGAAAATAGTTTCTACGTTGTCACGAAACATCAGCTGCCTACGAACACAGCTCATATATCTATAACGTTTTGTCACAGTCTATCGGGAATTCAAATTCGTATCCCTATATTTCAATACTCTTTTGACATAATGTTTCTCATACGTTAAAATAAATAATTAGTCTTCTGAGACTTGATACTTCTGCCATATTTCAAATTAGTGAGACTTGTCTAATTTCACCAGGTGAATTCTCTTTAATTGCAGTGCCAAAAACACTCGCAGGGCTATGTTAAAAATAACATTTGTATAGATAACTCGATGAGCTCTATTTTATCATGATAAAAATACTTTGCTTTACTCAACTGTCCAATGGTCGGCACCTTCAATTATATTTTATCCTTTATATTATTTGTTTACAATTCATATTAAAGGATGGGAAAGATAATCGCTTCATTTTTTGCTATTTTTGCGATATCTTTTTTTGCTCTACCAGCCGTAAGCATTGCGAAGGAAGAACTTGTAGTTAGTTATTTATTTATAAAATTATAGGGAATTCTTGGCTCTGGTTTTGCTTTAAAAGTTCAACAGAAACAACGACAAAAACATTTCTCTAGACAAATTCCAGCTGCAGCAACATTAATTCAAGCTGCATGGCGTGTTTATGCAAGTGCACCTGGCTCATCGTGCGTGGCAACATGGAATATTTATTTACGCGTCGCCGATGTTGGTCTCTCACCAACAGTTAATAAATCTTTTCCCACAAATCATCAAACATTCAGTGGTATGACAATTCAAGATTATAGAAATTTTTAAAAAATGTATTTTAATTTTTTCTCCCTACTCATGACAGAAAGAACAGCAGAAAAACTTCGACATTTACGTTTATCGAGTGCTCAACGAAAACATCGTTTGAAGAGAACAAGTCAAAATCCATCATCACCTAATCTTTTACAATCACCAGGCTTTACGGAACGACGAGGCTCAATATCCTCAACATCGAATACCACAGGTTTAGAAAAGTAATTGAACTATTAATTTCCTGTGGATGCTTATTTGTTAAAGTCTGTTATGTAATATCTAGTACCGATCATGACGATGAAGACTTCGAAGAAGAACCAATGAAACCACATACGTAAGTAATTAGTTTTGAATTTTATTTTCGTAAAATAATACATCAAAAAAATGGAAATGATGTATCCAAGTATTTCAATATCATAGGATAAAGTAGTTTTAGGGTATGTTCACTAGTAGAAAATCGAACGTTTTAGTTTTCACAATGTTGGAAGACATGATAGAAAATGTTATTAAATCGTGTAAATATATATTTTTCTAAAAATGGGCTTGTTGAGATTTGTTTTCAATCGATTTTTATCAGAAAGAAACACTGAAAATCTGATTCGAATAGAATATTTATAACTTGACTACATAACTTTGAAGTTAGTTTTTCACAGGTAAATTTTTTTCCGAAAATCTTTATCTGATTTATGAAATAACTAAATATTCAATTTACCTTAGTCCATGAGAACATTAACTTCAGATTCTCTTCGTTAAAGGAGAAACTTTAGCTTTGAATCTTTTGAAGCGTCATAAACTCTATTGTTTTCTTCTCGATTATGTATGAAATTTCCTGAATCTAATTAGCAGCGGGCAGATTTCCAAAAAAGAAAATTTTCTAGCTAAATATGCATATTTCGGAAACTACACGGATGAAAAATTCAAGTTTTAGAAAATATCAGAAACTTTCGTAATTACCCCAATATTATTCGTCATAAACCAAAATCAAAATTAAGTAATTTCCTGGAAATTTCCTGGAAATTTCTATATTAATATCGTATAGGTTTAAGAATAAATATGTATATAGATTTATTCTTAAACTTATACGAGATTAATATAGAAATTATAGTATTTTCCGAAATTGACGGGAAATTTCTTTTTGTATGTGAAGTTGATTTCAGAAATTCCCAGTATGTTTTGTTGGGTGATATTTGAAATTATGGTATTTTCTGATAATTTTCTTCTGCACGTAATGGCAATTTTGGAAGTTTCAAGGAAATTTCTGTTTGCACGTTTCTGTGTCTTTTAATAGCGTGATAGAAATTTGTTATTTTCGGAAATTTACTTTTTCGGAAATCTGAACATACGTCAATCTAATAGTTAAATTACTTTGCTTTCTTATCTGTTAGTTTAACTGAAGATCATAAGCGAGCAATACGATGTGTACGTAAAATACAATTGATTGTTGCTCGCAATCGATTTCAAGTATGTCGAATCGCTTTTCTTTTCATCCATTTAAATACTTTTTCTTCTAGCAAGCAAGAAAGCCATATGACGTACGTGATGTACTTGAACAATATTCTCATGGGCATATAAATATGATGATGAGAATAAAAGAGTTACAACGAAAGTATAAGAAAGAAAAACAATATATAATTCATCGTGCATGTTAATCATTTGTTTATTTGACTTAGAATTGAACATACGATTGGTAAACAAGAGCCCGGACCAAGTGAAGATCGCGCAAAATCAACTGTTCTCGCACGAATGCAGCGTGTCGAAGGTGCGATAACTGGTATGGGAGAAACGATGGGACACATTTTAGTATTGTTAAGAAGTGTTGACGAAAAACTCAATCGAATTTCACCCAACGATAATCGTGCGGCAAGATCAGTTTTAACTCCAGTTAACGCAAAGTTTTCTCCTACACAAGAAGAAATACTATAAAATTTCATGTTTTATTCTTTTAAAAGAAAAATTAATAATATATTAAAATAATTCAGAGATCAGAAACCAATCGTTTGGATATTTCATATTGATTAGGAATAAAAGATTTTGTTGCTTGTATAAAATTTGGATAGATTGATAGTGAACTTGCTGTTCGTAATGGCACTTGATGTGTTGAACTTATTAATTCTCCATATGAATGCGCACGTATCTTAATTTGAGATTGAATCGGCTGAGTAAGAACAATTGATAAGCGATCATTTAGTAGTTCTGTTGAATGTAATGAGTCTTTCCTTTTATTTTCTTGAGAACAAGAATAACGTTTGAATGAAATAAAATTATAGACTAGATAAAATACAAGAATAAATAGAAGACTAGACAATAATAATATAATGTATAAACCGGTATGATCGCCCACTGGTTCGGATGTTAAGAAAGTAATCTGATGTTTTCCATCAGAAAAAGTTATATTTAATTCGCCCATCGCGAACGAGAGACTATTTCGTTTGCAGTTAGAAATAGTCAAGTCTCTTTTATTTTATTTGTCTCTGTTGACAATGTCAATCTGTATTCAATTAGATATTGAATAGACAGATTGACAACATAACAATGAATAGATCAGCAATATATTGCAATGTAACTATCAATAGTATTACCCGTGAGTGATCATGGTTATACTACGCATCGAAATCGTATAATTTTCTTTCGTTTCAATACACTTATGTTGTGTTCTGACAAGAGACGAGTTCTTTTTTCATTTTTCTATTGTCTCTTTTCTTTATTTTGGATTCATTTCAAGCGGTTATCTTATCTCAGTTATTTCTTCGTTCTTTTTCTTCCTCGATACTGAATAAAATGGATTTGATTTTTTTTGCATGGAAGCACGTAGAGATGAATGTCGAAGTATTGTCGCTTTCGTTTAATAGTCCAATAATGCACATTATCAAAAATTGCTCCTAAAGAACAGAAAATAGTAAGACTAAATAGATAAAAGACAGATGAAAGAACACTAGCCCATGTTTGCTGCGAATATGTCATAGTTGAAACTTGTAATGTATTCCAATAATTGAATTCAAGTTTCCAGTATGACACTACTGAACCTTTATGGCATGAACGGATTCATTTCTATTTCAAACTGTACTTGGGAATGACAGCGTACAAAATATTCTCTAAATTATTCTCAGTTTATTTTTATTGAAAAGATACGAGACGAAAACAAAGACGTAGTACAGGTTCATGTTGTATTTGCTTGAAGTAAATTCCGAAGCCAGAGTTGAATAGGCCTTGGCAAATACAAAAACTAGTTTAAGTCTCTGTGTAATCCGCGTTTCTACACGGCCGTCGAACATTTTTATAATTGCAGTGGAGACAGAGAAGTATGCTACCGAGGACGCAAGTCAAAACCACAAAAACTATCATAACATTTCTGAACAATATTTCGTGGGAATCCTTGGGTTTAGCAGTTGATGTTGTGGTAGTGGGCTGAATTGTAGTAGTTGATATAATTGGTATGAGACGGCCGGGTCTATTGAATGTGAATTGATCAAGATATCGTGCATATGGCTTATTAGCTGTTGTACCTAGTACAAGATCCGTCAGAATATCAGCGAATACTGGTATGTATTTCATTGCCCAACCTCCAGCACCCATGGCCATTCGTTTTCCATTATCATTAACAGGCACATAGTCAAGCAAATATCCTCCGTCGGATAAGATTGAAGCGAGGCACGTGTTAGGCGCTGACTTAATATCATCAGGATCAACGAATTTTGCCATGTGTGTTTTGAGCCACCAGTGGGTAGCATTGAGTAACAATTGATCGGGTATATTCGTTCGCTGATCAGGCCAAACAAGTGCTCTCTTAGGATCAACGAGAAAATGTGACTCAATGCGTACGTAGCCGGCATATAAGCTTTTATCAGATTCTGGTGAGGAACCAGTAAATGAATCATCGAACCAGTTTGGTGTGATTGTTGAAACGTTAGTTAGCCGGTGAGCATAGAATGTGGGTAACTCCCATAAGGTCATATTCAAATTTAGGCCTAGCAGAGCGGACACATTCTTGGCATAAGGTCCTGGCAAAAAAACAATATTGGAGGCGTTTAAAGAGCCGCGATTAGTGATCACATTGATGGTGGACCCATTCGACGAGTCATGCTTAAGATAAGCTTCGTTCTCACGAATGACTACATTTGGTGTCTGATTCAGCACTTGCTTGAGAACGTTGAGCAACAGTGTAACATTAATTTGCCCAGACGAAGACATAAACACGGCTTGCTGATCCGAAGATGCGTTAATAAACGAGTAGTTATACTTAAGCTCGGTTGGATTTAGCAATACACAAGGCAAAGAAAGATTACGACAATTATTGTTGACCGAACCAGTCTCCGTCGTTGAATCAATATACAAGAAACCATTGTTTGTATTTAGGAGACTGCCGGTGGCAAGCTTGCACGTCGCTCCAAATCTTGTCACATTGGAACTGCTAATCTGCCTAGGTCGCTCATATACCACTCGACATAGGCTTGCTGAAATTGTCGAATATCTGAAGAGCCCGAGCTACCTTGAGTGTTTCCTAGTTGAAATCGTTCGATGATGGCGATGCGCCAAGTTGGCTGTTTTTGTGACATTGCTAGAGCTGTTGCCAGGCCAAGCGGTCCTCCACCAATAATTGCCAAATCGAAAACTTCCTCCTGATAACGAAAAAATGAGGGGTGTCCAAAGGCTGTGGAATAGGAATTCCTCCTCAGTTATCCGAATACTGAAATCAAAAAGATGCAATATTCACGATAGTTTTTGCTCTTATGTTTATTTTCACTGGGAAATTTGTATACATGAATGTTATGGTACAAAAAAATATTTCAGAGAAAGGATTATTTTAACTTTTATAAATTGGGCAACTACGAAGGGACTAATGCACAGTTCTCGCTTCCCTGAGGAGTTATCATGGCGTTGCTGAAAATTCCTCTTCAGTTTAGGAATTCTCATTTCTCAATTCTTTGGCACTGCTGATAAAAGCTGTAACAATAGGTAAAAGAAACATACTTGCAAATGCATTAGGAGACGCATCGAAGATAGTACAGCACCTTCGACCCAGGCGTGTGCCAAACTCGTATGCTCACCAATGAAATGAACTGTGTCACCAACCGACGCACCCAGATCATTATGAATATTAACTTCTTGATAAGGCGTGAAAAGAGCATAGGCACCCAAAGAATATGGATCGTTGCACCAATGATAGGTCTGACAGCCTGCCTCATAACTGTATACGTCGGATGTCGCATGAATCAAGTTAAGATTATCCAAAGCAAGTCTGCACGATTGATTATCACGCATTCCCGACCAAAGAAGCGCGTCCTGTGCCCACGTGTATGAACTCAACATGATAGCACCATCCTCCGTGCGATTAGAGGTCGTGCTAAAGTTATAGTAGTAGACAAAGCGTACCGGTAAGTCAGTAATTGAATGACCACCAGTAATAACTTGCTTCTCCCACCACCGAACACTGAACGAGTGAGCAATCTTACTCGCACAGTCATAATTCAACTGACGCAGCGCCTGATATTTGGTAATAAATTCAATTCTCGGACGAAAATCGATGGCATTGGCTGCACGAGCTGTTGTTGCCACCACAATGTCCGTAAAGTTGCCAGGTACTGTCAGACCTTTCGATTCAAGTGTACCTGTATGTGAAGAGCTGCTGTAGAGCACGCTGGATATTGGTCGGTTAAGATAGAGAGAACATCTTCCATTTAGTACTGTCTGACAAGCTTTGGCAAGTGCATTAATCAAAAGATCATTCCCACCATCGATATGCGAGAAGTTTGCATTCACCGGAAGCAGTTTGAAGTCACGTGCAATTTCCACAATGCTTGCATACATATCTGCTTCGAGGTTGAGCATCAATCCGATAAAATCAACGGCTCCGCGTGATAGATTAGCAACTTCCATGAGATAAAATTGGACGCTATAGGCACCATACATCCTGAGTTGAGTCGCATCGTCCATATCCAACAGAGGTTTGATGGCAGTGCCCCACAACGCCCAGGGTGTCTATACGATACCGCACGATGATAATACTGAGTGTAAGTTTTAAGACTAGGTTTTACTTTTTTTTTTAAAACTTCATTACAGATATTACCAACTAAACAGTAGCCTTTACTCAAATATGAAACTTATGAATTCGGCTACGAATGTTTTCGTTTTCCTTCCTATTAAAAATTTCAGTATACTGACGTTAAATAATTTATTTAAGTTTCGTATTTTAGTCCCAAGGAAACTAAACCAAAAAGATTGCTTCAGGGTCCTATTTAAAAGGCTAGTCACTTCTGCTTGCAGGATTCCTGATAGTTTCATAGGTTTCTGGTCATAATTCATCTAAACTTCTACGCATTATGTAGTTATGAACATGAGTATGATGAAGAGAAAATTCCTAAACGCAGTCAATCTCTAGTTTCATATGACTTACCTGGCCTTTTCCTTGTCAGAAACATTAAAGTTGAATGTCTCCGGAAACGAGTGAGGAGATGATCTTTGAGCGGTTATACCATTTAAATAGACAACTGTGTTAGGATTATAATGTTGGAACTGTTTTATAGGTAATCCAAATCGACTTTTGATGTAAGTAGCAAGAAGTAGATGTTGGTCGAGTGGCAAACGCATTGCTCCCAATTCAGTGATGTAACCTTTCGGCGCTCTATAGGTGTAAATACGACCACCCAGTCGATTACTTGCTTCAAATAGTTGAACCATATGTCCAGACAAGGAGAGTTCAAGAGCTGTTATTAGCCCAGCAACACCTACAAGAATTCATCGTATAGATCATCGCTATTATCCCTCTCTAAAGATTTGTCAATCTCTTTAGGAAATCCATCTCAACTTGCATTAACTTGGGTTGCCGAAAAATAAGATAAAAATCCTTTAGAATTTCAGAAAAATTGAAAGAAATACGTTACTTACGATCTCAAAGCTGTGATCTATGTCGTAAATATTATTTATGAGATACAAAAAAAAACAAAAAAAAAGATATGGCGACTAAAAAGCTTTAGGTTATGGAAAATGAGGCTAAATAAAATATGAAATGGAGGTATACGAAAATATATGATGCCAATCACTGATTCTTCGGCTGAGTAAATTGGGATCAATGACTATCATATATCAGAACTGACAAAAAAACTCCACAAGTTCTTTCCAGATTGTCAAGTTAAATCTTATTGATCTGGTATCCTGGTATCCGTATCCAAGATGACCAAATAGGCGATTAGATAGAATTAATAGCTATGCTTATTTTCTTCGCTATTACCTCCGCCAATGACTGCAACATTTCTGGGAGTTAAACATTTTGGTAGACCTTGTTGTGCAGTATTAAGCATCTGTTCGTTGTACATATTGTTTGGATCTAGGTCTAGAGGTGGTGGACCGTTGTTGTCGCCGTGGAAACGCAATCGGGCACTGTGACTTGGTCGACTCGCGATTTGGAAGACGAACAGCGTCAGCAGCCATATAAACATATTGCTCAGTATCATTTAGAATAAATATCTCCTTAATACTAGATGAGTAGGAGAAAATAATTAGTATTTAAGTTACTCTACAGACTTTTGCATTGAAGAAAATCTAGCTGGAATACAAACATTAGAAAAGAATAAGTCCAACTCTCAACTTTGGATCGAAACTAATATCACTGCAGTACATCCGTAATATTTCTACTGGTTTAACTTTTCAGAAAGAGCATTGGACTAATTAGATGGTTCCTGATGTAGAACTTTCAAGATGGTCCAGTCAGTTTTCCAGATTAATCTTAAATCGTTGGTGAGAGTAATTTTTAAAAAATCTTTCAGCGAAAATATTCAATATAATTCATTCCTTTTTGATTTTTCACAAAATTGAATCTCTACAGCTTCTTTTATACCAAAAAACAGTCAGTCTACTAGACAAATAATTGCTAACATGCTCATCGTAACCCAACTAAAAATTCGATTAATTGTTTGCAAATGATGATCATGATTAAAATCTACTCCCCGCGCAAACAGCACCAAAATAAATTGACAAAGTGCAACAAAAAACTCCTAACACTATACCAACCCTTGAATAAGAGTTTTAGTGGTAAAAAATTTACACTCTAACGAAAACGAGCCCACATGTCTACGATCTCTAATATTGAATGTCTCCAGCATTTCTCAATAGTTGTTTGTATAGCGAAAAATATCACTATGAAATACTCAATGAAATACGTATATTTGTTGTGTATGAACAACTTGGAAAAATTTGCAAGAACCACAGATGTCCACAGGGCAGGGTAGACCAGGGCATATTGCAGGGCAGTGCAGGGTAGGAGCCGTACCCTGCAGGGTAAAAAGTTAGTTATTTGAATTTCAGTTTTGAAGAAATACTTTTAGTTTTGAAGTATCAAAAATAAAAAATAGACTCCAGAGAGCGACAGCAACTGTTAAGTAGAACTTCCGATTTATATTGACCACCATATGAACACGGTAGAATCAAGATAATTATAAATAGTGACATAAAAGACGTAGGATAGCTTAAGTGAGAATGAAAAATTCGAATATTTTCCGAATGGATTACTCCAAAGGACTACCAAACAAGGACAAAATACGTTCCACGTAGAACCCGCTGAGCTCTATTCAGCCCAGATACCAATCGTACTCAAATCTTCCTAAAAAAACTGAAAGCCACAAAAACCATAAAAAAAGTCATATAAAACTCAACCGTTGTTGCTAAATTCCGTCGCGATTGGCCAGGAAGAATTTTTTAACACAGTCGCAGCGGCTTCCGGTCGATACAGCGGGTGAAAATCTGGTTAGAAACCACCGTGGCTACCTCAGGAAGTTGTTGTTGTGCAATCACGAAAGGATTTACAAAAAGTCTAGGAATTTAGACCTGATTTGTATGGGTCGGGAATGTAAAATCTCGCTCAAAAGGTGTCTAATCGATTGTATGGCAAGATCTACATGGAAAATAGTATGAGTCATTATAATGTTCTTCTGCGCGAATCACTGTGGATTTTACCAAAATCGGTTCAGTTTCGTATGATTTTTCGGGATTTTAGCTTTCTGCCAGGTAGTTTTTCAGTAGAATTCATATACGGGCTGGATAGATCCTGTCATGTTCTGCTTCAGAAGTATTTTGTCTTTTTTGGAAAGCTATTTGGAACGCATCCATTCAGGAAATGCTAGGATCCGGCTCAAAGATATTCTCCGTATGCCAGCTCAGCAGAGTACCCTGCCATGTCCTAGTCAGGGTATAGGGCAGAACAGGACAGGAGCAGGGCACAAAAAATCACCCTGTAGATATCTCTTGTAAGAAGCGATAACGTCCATAATTTTGTTTGTCTAATACTTTACCTACAGTGAAAAGGAACATAATGAAGACATCTATTCTTCTGTATTTCCTAGATAAATAAAACGAGCGATAAAATTTTATCCATTTTCGTGGAAAAACAGATGTGTCTCATGCACTATTAATAGAAGAAGTATTTGAAAACCACCCATGTAATAAAAACCGCATGAAAATCGGCGGTTAACCGCGGTTTTACCGATCCGGTTACGGGCTCCCATTACTGCAGAACGGATAAATACCGCAGTTTACCGCAAAAAATGATCCGGTATTCGCAGCATGGGCACTAATAATTGTGCTTTAATGACTTGTGTGTCAGGAGAACACGCACTAATCTTCTATAAACATTAATGAAAACAGTGATTAACATCTAATAATACGATTAGTATACAATTCTTCGAGTTTTTCAAGTGCAAAGCATCAGTGTCGGATTTACTTTCGAGAGAGTATCATCGACACTTGAGATGTCTAGTCATTATTATTATTCATTTTTCCTTTTTTATCAGTTTATATTATCTGCTGCAAAGGAAACACAATGTTGCTTGTAGTAAAAACAGAAAATATACGCTTATGAGTAGACGTGAGCAAAACAAATCGACCATTGTTAACCCATGTAATAAAAACCGCATGAAAATCGACGGTTAACCGCGGTTTTACCGGTCCGCTTACCGGCTCCCATTATCGCAGGAAGGGTAAACACCGCGGTTTACCGTAAGAAATGATCCGGCATTCGCAACATGGAAAATACTTCTTTATCATCCGTCGACACTGAGTGGTTCGCTAGATCATTGATATCGATCGACAGGACTATAATCATAAAAGCAACTCCGATTCATGACATCGCTTCATTTTTCTTAGAAACCTATCAGAGAAAATTCCTCATTCCTCATGTTTTGAAGTTTTTACAAAGATAAATCTCTAATACAAAACGCAGTCAATCTACTCGATAAATTATTGTTAAAAACCATAGCTTGAAGTTGTTCACTGAAATTATAGTTAAAAATTCTATTATTTCTTTTCAAAAGATGCTCCAAATTAAAAACTACTCTCCAGGAAGATATCAGCAAAATACATTGACGAAATCATGTCAACGAACACAGCTTTGATCGTGCTTTCGAAAGAGAATGTATGGACGATTCATTACTGATCCACCATTTATGCGTTTGTTATCAAGATTTTTAAATGCTATCATTTATGTTGAATTGCCGACATTATTTTTTTTTATTACAAAAATATTTTATAATAACTAGACGCGTACAACAGTGACAATGATCAGCACCATTCATAAATCAGTGCGCCAAAATATAAATAATTTTGAAGAGAATATTTTTTTAATGGTTTCGCCGGAGACTGTCGACTCGTTCTTTTTCGATAATAAAATCCATGTTTTCCTTTTATTTTATTGGATTTGTCTGAGTGTTAGTTCTTCTACATCATTCATAAAGAACGAAAGACAAAAAGAAAGTAACTGCACGTGGCAAAAATGAGTTTTATCTATCACCTTGCACCTGCAACAAGATGGTATACATGGTCAGAAGATAAGCCGTATTTACCGGCTGAATACGACAAAGATGGTTTTATTCATTGCACCTCTGGGGATGAACTTATGATTAAGGTAGCTAATCGATTCTATAAAGGTGTTCCTGGCGATTATGTTTTACTTGTACTCGACATAACGAAATTAAAAGACCCAGCATCACCCGTTAAATGGGAAGAAGCATCAGAATTCGATTCACTTTTTCCACATATATATGGTGCTATTGATCGTAATGCTGTTGTTGAAGTGCGATCTTTACAACGAACCGATGATGGAACATTTGTTGGATGGTCAACATCAACTTAACTTCACAAAATTTAACTAACCAAAGAACTTTTTTGAAGTCTATATCGATTTTTCTCAGAAGAAAAACAAATACAAAATAAAATAAAGACGCTATTCATGTGAGAATGTGACTCAACATTTGAAAATTTCTTTAAAAAATAAATTATATTGAAACAACTATTTAATAGTAACTGTAACTGGTAATGCACGAATAAATCTTCTAATTAAACATTTCATGTAATAACATTGCATTTGAGAAATCTTTTTTCCTAATATTACAATATGAATTTTATTCATATAAAGATCTAGAAAAGGTAGTAGAAACCAAACCACGACTACTATTGGATCATTGGTCGTTTAGTATATATAACAAAGTACATCACTATTGAATTGTGCATCCACAAGCTCCATCTGTCGATAATTCGGTATCTTTTTGCTTAAATTATTATCTTAAAATATGTAATTGAATACAATCAATTTCATTTAATTCACAGTGAGAAATATTTCCAATAAAATGAAAAATATTTCAAAAACTCTTTTTCAACACATTAGCACTGGTTTCTCAATCATCGATTGTTTGTGTGGCGCCACAAGCTTTGTCACGTTATGCATTTCTCGTTGTCTTATTCATGCTGTAATTCAACATTCGCATTTTGTTTCAAAAATTGACATGTTCATTTTCACAATTTCACTCACTTATTGCCCAATAATAATTTTCTTTTCTTTTTTCTTTTAAGTGTGCCTGTTTAAGATCACAGGATCAAGAACATCGACGAAATATGGCTGAACAGTCACAAGAATCATCTGACAAAAATGTCGAAATCTGGAAAATTAAAAAACTAATTAAGAGTTTAGAAGCAGCGAGAGGCAATGGTACAAGTATGATTTCATTAATCATTCCACCTCGTGATCAAATACCACGGATTGCTAAAATGCTCGCTGATGAATATGGCACAGCATCCAATATTAAATCACGTGTGAATCGATTATCTGTCCTTTCTGCTATTACTTCGGTACAAGCTCGATTGAAACTTTACAATAAAGGTTTGATTAAAACACGAAAAAAAAATAAGCTCACCAGAAATTCTATACTTTTTTTCTTTGTTTTACAGTTCCAAATAATGGACTTGTTATCTATTGTGGAACAATAGTAACAGAGGATGGTAAAGAAAAAAAAGTCAACATCGACTTTGAACCTTTCAAACCAATCAATACTTCACTTTATCTATGCGATAATAAGTTTCATACAGAAGTATGTTGTTTTTTAGATAGATTATCGTCTTTGTTTTTATCTTAAAATTACATTATTAATAATAGCTGAGAAAAGATAGTAAACATAAGAGACAAATACGTTTGTCGCGCCAAAAGACAAGCGGCTATTACTCTTAGACTTCACCATGGATTATTGTAACTGCGTAGTCACTTAATAATACAAAAATTTTTCACTCGAGATTTGAAAATTTTCGTACGAATTCGTTTCTCTGATGGCGGTTGTATGAGTTGCCTTTTTCTCTCTTGGTTCTAAAATTATTCTATTTGACTTAAGACTTCGGATGAACTCGATTAGAAAATAATAGAGAAATTTTTGAACTGTGAATTATTTATCATACCCAACTGTCAGCTATATACTTTGTGTAGTTTGAATTTTTTCACTACTACGTTGCTCTTAGGAAAAGTTCCATTTCAACAATCATTGAGTCATACTCATCGTATAGAATCCTACAGGTGGAGATATACTTTACATACCAACGGTCAAATACATATGAAAGCTTTTTTTCTGCAACACATCTGTCACACTAAACCTGAAATTCTCAAAAAAATGGAATTTAAAAATTTTCTTAAATCTCTTATGATTTTGTTTCAGAATGATTTATATTTGTGATGAAATACATATTTTCTTTTCCAAAAGGCATTACAAGCATTACTCGCTGATGATTCTCGTTTTGGTTTCATTATCATGGATGGTAATGGTGCATTGTTTGGTACTTTACAAGGCAACTCTCGAGAAGTTCTAACAAAATTTTCCGTTGACTTACCTAAAAAACATGGTCGTGGTGGTCAAAGTGCTCTTCGATTTGCTCGACTTCGCATGGAAAAACGTCACAATTATGTTCGAAAGGTTGCTGAAACAGCTGTGCAGTGTTTTATAACAGACGATAAAGTCAATGTTTCTGGATTAATTCTCGCTGGTTTAGCTGACTTTAAAACTGAACTTCATCAATCGGATATGTTTGACCCGGTAAGATAAAACTCTCTTGTGTTCTATTTAAGTAAATTATTGTTGTTTAGCGTTTACAAGTTAAAGTACTTAAACGCGTCGATATTTCCTATGGTGGAGAGAATGGATTTAATCAAGCTATTGAATTAGCTGCTGAAACACTTGGTGATGTGAAATTTATTCAAGAAAAAAAATTAATTTGTGAATAGACAAAAACAAATATTTTTTGTTTCAAAAAGAACGAAACGAGAATTTTATTTTATTTTCAGCTCGATATTTTGATGAAGTATCAAAAGATTCTGGCCAGTACTGTTTTGGCATTGAAGAAACATTGAAAGCACTGGAAATGGGAGCTGTTGAAACATTAATTGTTTGGGAAAATTTTGATGTTATGCGTTATGTTTTACGTAATCCACAATCACAAGAAACAAAAGTTTTACACTTAAGATCGGACCAAGAAAAAGAAAAATCACATTTTCAAGATAAAGAATCAGGAGTCGAGTTAGAACATGTTGAAGAACTACCTTTACTCGAATGGTTCGCAAATAACTACAAAAATTTCGGTAAAAACTAGAAATCAAACGAGAGGAATACCGTTGTCGCGAAAAGATTTCGGCTTCACGTTGAAAAAATCAATTTAGAAATAAATCCCGATAGTATTCCGAAGAATCTTTGGTGAAGTCTGTCGTGCGAGCATGTTTTTCGTCAAAGATACTCTTCGAGTATTATCAGGCATTGCGACTAATCTGATTTCGACACAAAAAAAGGCAAATATTTTCGACGGTAGAGAAACGGTCTTCTATCCGCCATTTTCCTTAATCGGTTGGAAATAAAACAATTTTTTTTTATCTAGGTGCCACACTTGAAATTGTAACCGACAAAAGTCAAGAAGGCTCTCAATTTGTTCGTGGCTTCGGTGGTGTCGGCGGTATTCTTCGGTATAAAGTTGATCTTCAAAATTTAAATGTTGATGAAGATGCTGAACCGATCGATTACAGTAAGAACAAAATAGTTAAAAAGAAATAAAACTAATTTTTCTATGATACTTTAGGTGATTATGATTGAACACTCGTTTGAATAATGCAACACTCTTCTCTTGTTAATGTTGGTTTTTTCTTATTATTATTATTTATTATAACCACGAGCACATTTTACGCCTATGTCGTTTTCTTTTTTTTTATAATCGAAAAGGTGTAAAATGTGATGGAAACCAAAAAATGATAAGCTAAGACGAAGAGCAAGAGTCAAAAAAAATAAAAATAAAATGACGTTATGTTTCAACATAGTCAA
Source organism: Rotaria socialis (assembly GCA_905331475.1). NCBI lineage: Eukaryota > Metazoa > Rotifera > Eurotatoria > Philodinida > Philodinidae > Rotaria > Rotaria socialis. The sequence goes on along the minus strand of CAJNYU010000987.1, from coordinate 268,081 downwards.
ATTTTTTTATCGAAACAAAAATTAATGAATATTACTACACGAATTGACTTAAGAATAATTGCGAAGTTCGTATTTGGTTGAAAATCTCGAGAAAGATGCTGCCAGAATCAACAACAGAGGCTCTTCGGATGTATTCAAAAACGGATGCCTGAAAGTCGATATAAAGATAACATGAAGTTTATCGTTCGAAAAAAGATTGAAGGTGCTACTGATTACTTCTAGTCATACGACAGCGATTAAAAATAAAATGATTTCGTGATGCTAGTTCATCATTACATTGAATGGTAGTTGTAGAAGAAACATTCGACATTGGAAAAGCTTTATCCGAGATTATCAATATGCATGCTGTACAAAATGTTAGTTGAGAATCTTCAATGTTATTATCCCTTTTTAAGAAGTGAAAGCTCATTCATTTTTGAGAAGATCGCCTGCGGAATTGAACTCTTCAACAATTGTTTAAACAAAACTATGAAGCCGATAGCACAAAACAACACCGTTATGCACAACTATTTATATGGCTGTGAGATTTGAATTATCTAATATCCAACTGTAATACAAATTAGATATTATTTGCAATACTATTAATTGTAGACTACACATTCATTCGGTTGATTTAGACTTTACTCTTGAAATTATTCGCTACCTTTTTTTTTCATACAATCAAATGAAATTGATGATTTTTGTAGCTCGCAATCTCTAGTAGAATATTTTGAGTGACTTTTGTTTTGCTTCAAATCATGTAATACTCGATACGCTAAAATAATAACAATGAAAACTTCGATTGCATGGTATTGATGATTTCGCAAAGTAGATTATATGTTGGGTCTGCATTCTTTGTTTTACGGAATTGTGCACGATTTACGGGCAAAAATAAAAGTACAAGCCAAACCTATAATTTATTCAACAAACGTCACATGCAGTTATCTTATGAAATATTTCTCCTTTTTCAGCTTTGAATAATGCATGAGATGATTTTCTATGAATCTATCCGTTTCTCTCAGAGAATATTCAGGTCCTTGATCAAACCTCCATTGAATCCTCATGCTGCAATTTTAGTCTTATGAAAACAATTCGGTAGAATTTCTCGTTGTTATTTTTTTGATAAAGAATTTCATGAGGTATCTAGTTAAAAAAGACAAATTCATCGACACTCCAAAATTTGTGGGACGTGCTGGAGTAATTGTGAAATATTTTATGTCGAAATTATTGTGACTAACCCAGTGTAGATTAATTTTTTCTCAAAATAATTTTCTATTGTGAATCAGACAAAAGAAAAAAGAGCTTCACTAATGAAAATGAGTCTTTTATTGATTTATTCATTGAAACCGATCATCTAATGAAAGAAAAAAAAGCATCCCCATAAGAATCCGTCGTCGTTTTTTGTGTAAGATACGGACGAAAACGAATGTAAATGTTCTAATATTGATTGTTTATGTACAATTTATGAGATTTGACCTATATTGAATGGCTGATGAAATATCCCGCCGTTTGAGAATCTCTTGAATTGATACATATTGTTTTTCAGACACGGTAAAATCATCTGATATAATTAATTTTAATGTTTTTTCAAATGATTCATTGGGATCTTTTGTAACAGGAAAAATTTTCAATGTCCATAAAGATCGATTATTTTCATCATCGAATAAATCATCTATAGTTCGATGAATTTTTTTTGCCAATATCGATACCGGTTGACCGAAATACAATATTTTATCTAGATTATTATGCGTGGCTTTCATATTATCATGAAAGCCAAAAGCAAATGTTGCAAATAATTCATTATTTAATGGAACTGTTTGCATTATCAAATTTGATGGAAGATGAAGAATAGTTTGATTGAAATCAGAATATGTTACCAGTGTTATATTACTTAATATTGTATTGTCACCTATTTGCATCGGCACACCAATACAACAATATTCAAATAATGAACGTTTTGATGATCGACATTTCGGATGAATAAAACTATGAATAACACAACCATGAACATCGGGAGCAGAAGGTTGATGATGTAATGTATCACCATGCGGTAATGCAGGTAGAATACTAAATAAAAAACGTTTAATTGCATCATTCTAGATATGAGTAGGATCAGATGATTTTACTCGAGTGTGAACTGTGTAGTACTAAGATAATTAACTTTAATTGGCGAGAATACTGATGCCAAAAGAAATGAAAAAGGTTATTAGGATTCTATTTGAAGCTTTAATTTATAAGATTGATTGACAAAAAAAAAATTAAATATGGTTTTTGAAGCACACTCGAGTCGTAGCGAAATTGAATAGATGCATAATTAATTACTGAAACTTCGCCGTGAACAGTGGTGGATTATAAAGAAAAAGAATTTTAGCAAAAGGTGGTTACCTCAAGTGTCATCTCTAAACTTCGGCGAACTCAATACATTTCTGGACGAGAATTAATTTAACGAAGAAAATCTTTAATAAACATACCCATGCCAAAAGTCTATTGTATCGTGTCGACCTTCATCGAATACTTTACAGCCTACATGTTTTTCTAATTTCAATTCTTCGAATATTTCCTGACCAGTTTTTCCGATTCCACAACAAATATCAAGATATTCATCATTTGTACCTGTATGATTGAATGATGATTTATGTAAAATAACAACTTGTAAATGACAATCAAGAAGAGTATCATAAATTTTTTGCTTTATTCTTGTACGCTGTTGATTATCATCATTCTCTTTTGTTACCGGTCTTGGCAGTGGACAAATACCTAACGCACTCATAAAATCACCATAACAATCAATTTCACATTGAATATTATGTTCCTGTCGGTAAACTTCAGCTAAACGTTGAGCGACATTCATATTAAAATAAAATAAACTATCCGTATAGACAAATTCTTCCTCGCCATGACACCATACGGCTTTGTGAATTTTCATTTGTTCAATGGTTGGCTTTTGTAAAACGCAAATGCATTTTCTTTTATCGGTTGGATCAAGTACAAAAACACCGTGCTGTGTACCGACGGTAAGCGAAGATGGATGTGCAAATGCAACGAAATCATCGGTTAATAACCAACTTGTATTTGCATGAGATTCATCGAATAATTCTATTGTATCGGACGAACAGAGAAATACACCACCATGAGGCATACGACCGGGAAATAGTGAATAGAGAGCTAATTTTATATCTAGTAAATCATATGTTGGCCAGCCTAAACGATAAAAGTAATTATAATTGATAACGCAATCTTATGTAACAACAGAAGATAAAACACTTTTTTCTTCTTGTTTAGTAAGCGGCACACTTGCTAATCGAACATCATTTTTTTTTATAGTATAAAAACTGGCTCCACTGAGTTAATGAATAACAACGTTTTGCTTCCCTAATTAAAATAAAAATTTTAGCTGACACCTTCGGATTATATTTTCTGTTCTCCTCATACATAACTTTTTTTGTTTCTTTAGAAATTTCGTCAGAATATATTTGAAATTTATTCAATCAAAACAGTATTGCATAAGACCTTGCTCTATTTATTCAGGTAGATTTCGTGACTTTGTGTTTATTGCTTTTAGCCTCATCATCATTGTCGTAGTTCAGCTGTTTACATTGTGCCTGACATACGCTATAAACAGGTAATCATGCATAAAACAACTTTCTCTTCTGGTTCAATTCTTATAAATCGCTTTTGAAGGGTATCTACGTCATAGTCTTAGTTTAAAATTGATTAAGAAAATTTTCTATCACACCTTTTGGAATACTCGTTGCAATTTTCCCAAGGCAACTTGTTGTCGGTGTTCTTTGCGAGTAGCCGCCAGCGTGTATTAATAAAATACGTTTTTGTCGTAAGATTTCCCAACCATACTTCTGTTCAAGTACATGCATTGCATGCATCGTACTTCCGCCATTACCTAAAGAATAAAAGAAATATCATCACGAATTGGCGACCTTGTCCTTGATGATGTCGCTTTTCTTTTTTTTTCCTCATTTTTTTTTTACATAACTCTAGTTACGCAAACTACGTCGCACATCCATTTAGCAGCATCAGCAGCAAGTGTTTGACTCTTTTTTTTCACATTCATTCTATTTCGTAACATGATTATCGTTCCTTATAAATTGCGTAATCAACAGCGATGGATCGCTCGTATAAGTTACTTTCAAATCTGATGTCGATTGTAAAGATGTTAGTTGAGAATAGTTACATAAAATATGTTATGCCTTATTCAAGCTATCACTAGTCAAATGCTAATAATCGCCATACTATAGTCACTCTGTGTTGTTACAACATTTCCCTTCTCGCGATTATGTAAAACAAAAAAGAAACGAGATGACGCACAGGAACAAGATGAATTTGTTTCTTTCAAATCCATTGAAAATGATCGAAGCGCATGTGTGTATGTGTCTCTATTATATCATCGTTGTGCTATGCCGGAGTTACTCAACATACTCATGCGTGAGTGTCTTCTTCTTTGAAGAAATACAGTCACAATCTATATGACATAATATCTCTTACCAATCTTGCCAGGATCAGTAATGACAAGATAGTCGACACCAAGTGGTATTCGATTAATTGTTGATCGTTGTTGTATTAATGCATCATAAGCATCTTTCTGGACATTGTCTAACGTCGTAACGACGACAATATCCCAATAGATGACGTCATGCTCTAAATGGCGTACATCCCAACCTAGAAAAAGAAAAAGAAAATAGAAAAACATGTGGATGATGAAATTACTGTTTATTGTTATTCTGTTGTTAAAATGTACGGCAAGAGAACATGCAATACAAAAAGATGAAATCAGTCGCCGCCTACGATGAATCACATGATATTTCAGCTGATTTTTTACGAAATTTTAGTTCATTCTGTGCGTATAGCTATGTACAAATTTTGTCTGTTACAATTATTGTTATTATTTTTCGCACTTAGTAAAAGAGATAACACACGATGATGTTTTACATTGTCATCATTGTTGCAATGATTAACTCGAAGGAGCGCGATAGAGAGAGAAAAGAGAATGCGGAGAAGAAAAGAAAGTAGGGACATAGAGAAAGGATGATGAAAGTATTGCGTGTCAAGTTAGTGTTGGCCATGGTGGTTTTTTCTCCTCTTTTCTTTTCTTTCTTCATCGAACGACGCCATTTATTCTATATAAATACTTTGTATTGTCGACACACGCATAGGTTATACGTTGCGAAATCAAGAAAAATCCCGACGACATTGAGATAAACATTACATAGATATTTGTCATCATCGAACTTTCGCAAGATTCCATAATTATATTGCATTATAATACATATGGTTGAAAGTTACAAGAATGACCTTCAATAAGAAATCGAAACTCTGTATCGGTACAAGAAAATCTTCTGAACATTCGAATCAATCGGTTTCATCTTTCGGTTTATTGGCTACTGGATTTTCTGATATTGCCCACTTTGTAAATACATATATCATTATTAATGGGTAGGATGATCAACTTATATTCTATGTATGCCTGTCTATGCCCTCTTGCCCTCGTCCTTCTTTCTTCGTTTCTCATTAACATGAGTGTGTCTAGTCTCGATAGAGTATGATATATACAAACGAGTAAGTTCTCTTTACTTCAATCGCCAATACACACATTGAATACAAATGTTTGATTGGCATCAAGCATAGGGAAAGAAAAAGAGAAACGAAGGCGAGGGAGAGAAGAGAAGGAAAAAAAATGTCGTTCACATCGTCATTCGCTGCGTACGGAGTGGGAAGGTCACGAGCCCATACACACATATATACATGTGTATGGATTGAAAAACAAACGAGGTAAATCGCACTCGCAATGTCAGATGATTGTGAGTGTTTCTTTCAAGTAACTATTATAGTTTAACCGTATGATAGGCAAGAGAAAAAGAAAGTTATGAACTCTCTCTCTGTGTGTAATGATTTTGAACATCCTTGAAAAAAAAAGAAGAAACCTCCAAGATTGACAATAGAAAGAATTTATTTTTTTTTCTGTTCATCATAGTAGTTGAAGAAAAAAAAATTGCGTAAGCCGTCTTCTCTAATTCTAGCAAACGATTGAGCAACCATGCGCCGGGCTTGGGTATGACTTGCGCAACGATAGTTTGATTTCGCAACAACACCTTCTCTTCTCTTCGCGTTCTTTTCTCTTCTATTATATATATATATATGTGTGTGTGTGTGTGTGTATACATATCTATTATAAACTTAGATAGACTGTTCATTATTCTAATCAGGTTATTTATTTCTTTATTCTAGTAACGCTGCTACCGAAATTAAATCAACGCTAACGTCAGATATTATTGAACAACTTTAAAAACTTTTTTTGTTTCCATAGAATCTAAGTCGTTTGTGAATTAAATATTTCTCTCTAACAAAGAATGTCTTCCCTTCATCGATCATCAGTTAAACGTCATGATCTACGATTATTGACACAACTATCTACATCTTCGTCGGCTTCCAATCCTTCAACTCCAAATCCACAAACAGCTGATCCATCAGGCCCTCTTACGCCCGATTCTGTTGTATTTGTTAATCCGTTTACGGCAATTTCTACAGCAAACAACAATGATCAAACAACATTAAATAATCAGCCATTATTACCTTCTATTCGTATAATTGGTGACTATGAATTAACCGAAGTAAAATTCGATGATTTCAAATGTGCTCGTCATATTCCGAGTGGTGACAATCTTCTGTATAAAGAATTTCCTATTGAAATACTTCGACAACGTTTAGAACCGTATCGACGTCTAACATCAATTTTGCTTGCGTCAAACACAAACAAACAATTAATAAAATCCATATCAATACAACAATTAGCTGCTAAACATAATTTGCATTTTTTTCGAGATGTCCTATCGCTTGATAGAACAGCTGTTGTTCTATATCCAAATTATTCAAGCAATTTACATACATATATTACCGAGAAACATCGTTTAAATGAGCATGAATCTAGGAATTTATTTACGCAAATTGTACGTGCCGTACAAATGTGTCATCGTGCTGGATTGATTATACGAGATTTAAAATTACGAAAAATCATATTTAACAATAATGTACATTCACATTTACTTCTAACGGGACTCGATGAAGCAATTATGTTAACTAGCCCAACGTCAACTAATGATCTTGTTTCTTCACGATTTTCATGTCCGGTGTATGCATGTCCTGAGATAGTTCTCAATAGGCAGATGTATTCCGGGAAATTCGCTGATTCATGGAGTCTAGGTATATAGTAGTTTTTCTTTTTCTTTTTTTGGCTTATTTATAATAGACTCCGATTATTATGGTATAGAAGATTGTTTCCATTAGACTAACTCGGAAAATAAATTTAACGTGACAGTTAATAGACACTCTATTATCATCTTTTGATCGCAAGTTTATGTTTCAAAATACGTAGAAATAACTTTCTAGAATCTAATCGATCATTTTATAGGACTAGAATATTTTCGATTCGAAACGAATCCGATAGACTCGAGGGTGTAGTATGATTCTCATAAGCAAGAGTGTATATCAACATGAAAATTATTTTATTTTGCAAAAGGAATCTTTATCTTTCGACAGATGTTTCTGACCAAGGAAGTTCACAGACATATTTTTGTTTTTAACTTACCTATGAAGTCATTTTTTGAATTCTTGGAAGGAGTCTAGTGTAACTTGAAACTATGGAGAACTGTTTATTTTACTAGAGTAAGCTGATTTCTAAATAATACCATCTGAGTTATTTTCAATAGGTCAATATTGACTGAACGAAATAAAAGAATAAATCTTTGATCTAGGTCAAGATTAACAAATGAATCTGTTTAATTTAGTTAAGCAAAAGAAGAAAACCGAAGGACGAATTGACGTTAGATTTCAACTTCTCAGACATTTACCTACAGATCGATCAGTTTAAACTTTTTTCTTCTTCTTCATATTCATGTTAAATAAATGACTAATTAAAAATTTCTATATAAAGGTATAATATTGTATACGATGCTTTTTGGTCGTTATCCATTTTGTGATCGAACTCTTGTCGGTTTATTTATTAAAATTGGTCGATGTCGTCCAGACATACCTCGAGCTATATCAATAAAAGCACGTTCATTACTCCGTTCTTTGATTCGAGTAAAACCCGACGAACGTCTTCTACCGCAAGACATTCTTGGACATGTTTGGTTCAATGGTGATCGCGATACATCAACAATATCAATCAATACTACATCATCAATGAACGATGAGTCATTATTATACAATAGCAGCAATAATTATACCAATAACAGTAATGAAATGACAACCAACGAAGATGCTGTCGTACCAAATTTTGAATGTGAATAGAAATATGTATAGAATTATTCTGTTTCCTCCTCAATCTGTCTTTTTTTTGTGCTCGTTCTCTATATTTTTTGTTTGTTGTTTCGGCCAAAGAAATAAATAAAAGCAAATGTTATTCATTTACATACCTTTTAGTGTTTCGTAGAATGCAAGTGCTTGGTGTGATGAAAAATTCATAGTTTTGTTCTATCTGAAACAAACAAAAAAGTTAGATTGATTGATATGAACGATGTGAATGATAACTATGGAATGTATGCAAGAATACAATGAAAACTATGAGAAGAACATAACCGGATATGAGAATTAGTGATAGAGTACGAGTTTGTTTTATTAAATTAGATTGTGTTTTCGAACACAATGGACATGATGGCTGTACAGACGCTGTGGATGTTGTGTCGTGAAAGCACTAGAATTAATCGAGTTAATAATAGATATAAGAACGAATAGAAATATTTTACTTTATCAAGAAGTGACGTTGCAACGTCACTTATATCCTTCTTAGTCAATTGACGAACTTTACGAGCAATATCGTAATTCTCTATTTGTTGGATGAGTATGTAACGACAGATATCATACCAAGATTCCTTTGAATAAAAACAAATAATCTTGAGCTTCGCCCGATACTAATAAGACAAGTGCGAGCTTTAACAAAAAAGAAATGGCCTTGTTTCTCAACGGATTTTCACTTGTCGAACTGACATTTTGTCTGTTTTCTATCGCTACGGTTTTTTTTATTGTGTCTTTTTTTCTTTCTACGTGCTCATTATCTTCCATCGTCTTTCTTAATTGAACATTATAATTATTCTAGCCAATGTTTAACTAGCGCATAAGTATATTCTATATATCTACAGCAAACATTAAGACATTATTACATACTTTGACTAGTTTACCAAGACTTGAATATGTTATTTCAAAAATAGTAGCTTGATGACCCGTTCATCCTCTTCGCTTCACTAATATGAAATCAGTGTCAAAGCAATGTATCATTACCTATCATCTTTGACATTTAGAAAAGAATTTTTCCATAAACGGAAATGTCTAAAACCGCATCGTTTCTAACCATGGTACATAAGGACATTTAAACAGCGAGAAGATTCTGAAATCGTACTTATGCACAGTATATATTTTACTTTTTCAAAAGAAAAAAACAGTCGTTTTCGATCAACCAAAGTGTAGTTTAATATTTAACTAACTTTATCATCGGTAGTTTGACGCAACTGCAATAGTGCTTGGCAATAATCAATCATAGCTGTTGACAAACCATAAGTAAATCCATCTGTAGTTGTTTGCCAACAATTCAGCGAACCATGTTCCACATTACATTCACGTCTGTTAACGAGAAAAAATATTTTATTATCTATATATACGCAACAGTGTCTACTGGAAAAATTTTCTATGAGAAAATAATCAAAGTTAGACAGCCAATGCTATGCTAATACACATTAAGCCCCTGTCTGTTAAACCGAAAGAAAAAAACCTATAGAACGGAAATGACAGGAAAATTAGTAGATATATCTATGCATAGAATTTTTCTTTCCTAATTTCAAAGATTTTAACCGGGTAGCTCAATACTCGTCGATAAAAAAATATCTTCGATCATTTATTGATGAATTTTATCGCTCTGAAATAATTACCGATTCAATCTGTCTTATGCCGGAAAACATTCACCGGCATCAGTAATAGATTGAATTCTTTCCTTATTAATTTAGCAGAATATCCTGTCATCACATTTCGGTAATCTAATATTAGAATGCTATATTTGAGACGCGAATAAGTAATTAATTTTAGAAAATAAGTTCGATCATGGAGATTTTCTATAGACATAAATGATATTGAATTTCAAACGTATAAATTACTTTCTTAGATATTATACTCACGCAACATGATTTCCTATGGAAAATAGTCAGAAATAAAATCAACCTCCAGGACCCTATCTATGTTGAGTAGCGAAGAGATTTTAGCATTAAATATAAACGATACTAATGTAATTATCTTGAGAGGTGACTCGTTTTATGCATCATTGACATTTGTTTTGTTTTTTTAATTCCATTTGGATCAAATAATGGATAGAGCGAGCATCGGAAATCATGGGAATTCTACGGTGTAACATGGCAAAATAAAAACACTGCGCTTCATGGTGGTATATCGAAGAAGGAAATATGAGCTTAGTCAGAGAACTTTTTTTTCCAGTTAGATTAATAAATAGCCTTTTAGTAAAAAGGGATGTACGGTGAATGTATTTGGGGTTTTAGTTGGTAAATAAAACGTAGCGACTAATCGTAGAATGCGACTCAGGATATTGCTCTTTTTTTTTGGTAAGAGATAGAGAAGAAGAACGATGTCGTATAAATGCGCTATTACTAACAATGATAAGGAAATAGTGTTTCTTTCTCTGTCCTTCCTAGTGAGCAAGTCAAACCTAAAGAGCCATTGAGAAATTTTTGTTAAGAATCGAACTCTATAATTTACGAGTCATGACATAAATTCAGAACTTTTTGTCTATAAGTAGTATGAATAATAATCAAAAGAAAAAAGGCTCTCGATAGAATAATTGAGAAATGTTGCTCTCGGCATTAGTAGGGAAACTCTTAAAATTCTCAACAACAACAACATCGATTCGAATGTCCTCGTCGTTCAGGAAAGAATATTAAAACAGAATTCTCGTATCGTCTTCTTAGATTTCTTAGCAAACATTACCATGGTCTCACTCATGTTTAGCAGTAATGTATATGCATGCGCCATGAGACAGAGTGAAATCCCACGGAGGAAAGCAAAACTAGATAGATAGAACTAGTACGTGAGTACAGTGATAGCAAAGATTGTAAAATACGAGTAACAAGATCATTGCAACGGATCGTTACTAAGTGACATAGTCAAAACTTTGAATACCTTTATTTAATATTTCTCCATTTTTGTTGATCCTTTATATAAATTAATAGAAATATCGGTTTTCGATCATTTCTAATTTGCTTTCACTTACTTGCATTTCTTTTCAAATGATTCTCGTTCTGCCGACACTGTTATTGTAAAATAAATAGACATAAGAAAAATGCCACTATTATAATGCATTATTAATCTATAACAAGGAAAAAAACAAAAATTGAGGTTACTTTCAATTAAAATATATATGTTTGATAGAAAAGTAAATCAAGTTGAGCTTTATAATCAAAGTAAAAATATGTCTATTTTGTCATGTATTAAGTATCAGTAGTAGTTACAGCAGTTGCAGGTGAATTAGGAACTGCATTGTTAGCTATCACAATCGATCGTGGATTTCTTCTACGACGTATTTTAATAGATTGTACAATGCAAATGATTAGTGTCACACTGCATATAGCAATACTAATTATAAAAAGTACCACATAATTACGTATATCTCCAGAACATGAATGCGCTGAGCATACCAATGATGGAATTTGACGAACATCCGTAACTGGCTGTGATGTTAAATTTCGACACTAGAAAGAAAAATTGTTTATCTAAACAATCGATACTAAACGTTTCATACAAAATTAATAAGAATTTGTTTTGTTTCTGTAAATAAATTCATGTTAAGTTTTGCATCCTTCGATTCGTTTAATAGATGATTGTTTAACGCAGTGTCAATAAATTTAATACTATCATTTAACTTAAAACAACAGAAGAAAATAAAAATTTTATCTTTTTTGACTTTTCATTCGGCGTACTTGACTGGAATGTTTTCGTTGGAAAGTGTCAACATGTACAGAAAGACTACTAAATGAAAATAACCGTTCAACTAACTCTGCTGATTGATAAGTTAATGCTTGTCGCCAACATTCGTCGTCAAATGTTCCATTAGTTGAACAATTCGTCCTACGAAATAATCATGAAAAGTGATCAACGAAATTTTAAGAACACAATTGAACCTGCAAGATGCATATTCACATTGATATTTTGAAATGGACAAAAATAGAGTTAGAAATATAACTAGATATTTCATTGATAACTAATCAAGCACAGAATAATTGAAAAATAATATTTATTTCAATTCACCAAGGTGAATATATTGCAGCGAGACAGGAATAGGTAAAATATGGACCCCAATGGACGAGAATAATGATGTCGTCGTTCTACAATTACATTAGTAATAGAGAATTTCTTATTTGACAACTGATCTCTTCGTAATTTGCTTATCTCTAGCACAGATTAATGAGTACATTTGACATGTAGTCGAACTAATGAACAAAGAAGTAACTTAGCTTATCAAGTTTGTGCACTTCACCATAATCAATTCTATTTATTTTTCAACTTAAAATATCCTCCGTTTATTTGCTCTAATAACAGACGCTTGTCTCCTGTAGACAATATTCGAGTTAATGCTATCGTATGAGAGAACCTTGAAAGTGTGGCATTTAAAACAAACCTTTGCTGTGTGTGAAAATCTTCAATATTTGAATGATTAGAAGAGAAAATTGGTACGAGCGCATTATCGACGACAGTTTTGTTGAATTAGAAATTTTTCTCGTAATTGATTTGATTTGTAATATGAAAAAGTCTTTTCTTCGTCTGAAATGAGCACGTCTTATTGATTTGAGATTGCTAATTTTTTTGAAAATATTTTACAATCAATTGATTTTAGTAAATCTAGAAGATACAGTTGTCATCAGAAGTCTCGGTATCAAGCAGAACCTATCTAAATACAACATTAATCAGAGCTAAATTGGCCGTCGTGTGAATAGACTCGAAGGCCAACATATGCTTTTCTTCTCATGAGAATATTTCAGCCCTCAAGAAAAAGAAACTCTCACACTATTTTGACCCTCATTCAAGAGCTTAGAATTGCTGTTGCAGTCAAGTCAATAGTATATTCTAATCAAATGAGAATCTCATGATTATATCGGTTCATTCCAGACAACCGAAAATCTGACTATCCTTTCAGAAACAGCGAAGGAAAAGTTTAACAAACTCGAAAAATATCGACAAAACTTAAATTCCAGCTTCTCACGATTAAGGTTTACTGCTGAACAATTGTAATCAGATAGTTCGATTATTGGCGGTTACTATTAAAACGTGATTTTATAATTAACGTAGAAATATTTTGAATTATACAAATCAATCGATCATTCATATTCAAGTTAAAGAACATCAACAATCATGGTAAACGAACGATTGCTGTTCTTTTATTTCACATGGCACACTAGCATTCAATCGCTACTAGCACGATGAGAAAAAGGATAGTTTAATTTTGACCTGCACGAGCTTAATCTTCTTGTGAAGATTTGATTTTGTCAGATTATTAATGAATCAATAAGATTTAATTAATATGTTATAATACACATTTTTTTTCTCTCAATGTGATAGCAATTGTAACACCGACAGTATCTGTTTCGATAAGATAAATTAATTATAGTTATTCTATCAAGAATGAATGATTATATTGATGATAATAATATTATTTATATATTGTCTAGCAGAGCTACTCGTATTTTTTAAGAACAACATGTCATTAGAAAAATAAGCGAACGACGGTCATTTTTTATATTGTATTTATTATCGTTCGATCGATAATACAAGATAAACGATTGCTTTTACAAGTTGATATCATTTAATTTCGAAAGTTTTTCCGACTGATACCGAAGTCCAACGTAAGAAAAGTGGCTCCGTGCACAGGACGAATCAGACTGGGAATTTTATCAGGGATAGTTTGTTTTAGATTAGCGAAATTCGATACTTTTGAATACGTCTAAGACTCGCTGTTTCTTTCAGATAAATACACTACCGATTATTCGGAAAAATCGAATCCTTGCATTGTTGACAAATAAAAACCCATTTCTCACCTGTTTTCTGTTGTCAAATAAAACATTGGCTTTATCAAAACACCACAGACGAGTAGTTCATTTTTGATCTTGAATTAAGTCGATTATGATGGCCTGTCTCTGTTTTATACAGGCAATTCCAATAGTCCATTTAAATCTCTGCTACTCATCAACACAAACATTATTTGAGCGTTCGCCTTTTATCTTCTTCTTCTAATCAACAATCCTATTTAATGACGTCAAAAACAGATAATTCTATCTAGTAGAAAAACCAGATGTCATAATTTTTGTTCATTTTTTAAATTTCTCTTCCGAACGAGCAACAATTTATGTTCATTCATCATCCACGCTTCACTGCGATCACTCTCTTTCATATCATGTATGCACCATCACAAGCACGTGGCACGGATTGAACTATAGACTATATATAAAATCGATAGATTAACTCGTATGTTACGATGACTAATAGCCAGTTTATTTGAGGGACATATATTAGCATATATACGAAATTAGCAGTTGATACTGATAAAATAAATGACTAGATTCATCTCCAGGGTTGATTTCAAATAAAAACAACACCGGCGATTACTATTCGTATTGTAGGAATAATGACACAACGAATCAATGCTGTATTGATGATTGATTTAACTGTTGATAAAACAATCGATTGATGATGCGTGTAGGATAATTTAGTCACCAGCGAATACCTGATTACTTTTACAGAAACAATGATAGTAAGAAAAGTTTTGTTGTAGTTATGAATTATCTCTCAAGGTAAAATTTTCTATTTGAAAATAAATTTTATTTTCCTCAAACAAGTGTGTATATTATGTCTAACTGATTAATAATAGAATGGAATAGTTGTTATACGAGTATAAAAAGCGAACTGATCGACAACAGCGATGATGTAATATAAATGTCAGCATAATAATAAACGTCACGAGTTGCTCGTTGCCAATAAGACATAACGCGTATTTGTTGGAAGTTATTATTACAACATTGATATTATTGACTATGTATAGAATATCGGTTAATAGTAAACGAAATCGTTTTGTAAAAACATAAAATAGTTTTTATGATTTTAATAAATATACGAATAAAAGTGCTCTGACATAATTATCAGTGGATAAAACCTACACATGAATGGCTCGAGGTTATTTTTACAATCTAGAGAAAAAAAAATAAAGGTTTCTTCATAGGGTGGACAAAGACTAAAGTTTAGATAGTCGTAGAAGTAGGTAATCAGTTTCTAGTATATTTATTTATCTTTACAAAAACGAAACTTCTCAACATAGACGTTTCTCCTTGGGGAGGGTAAGATATAGAATTCCCATGTGTTCTTTAGCTTCATTATATTGACGTAAAATAGGTTAAATGTAAAAATTTCCAATGATAAACTCGGACCAGGGAATAGATCTGTCCTTTACATTTCAAACAGAAATCGTTTTCTTTTTGTTTTTTTTCGTACTTCTTGCGGTTTAATTGGATTAGCATATTCTACGTGCAAATTTATTATATATACTAAGATAAGCTCGAAAACAAAGATTTGCATGTACAGTCTAAACTAATTCATCAATCATTTATATATTTCTTTATTTTAAAGAAATATATAAATGATTGATGAATTAGTTTATCTCGCACTTAGTTTATTCAAGTACATCTCAACAAACAACGTTAATGTACAGTCTATGATGATGTAGAAATTAAATTTAAAACATGATTATATAACAGCGTTTTCAGATTGCAAGAAAGCTCTAAAATTGAAGGTTGCATTCTTGTTGAGATGAGGAACCACAGAATCACCACTTCAATAGATTACATTTTTCTATGAAATTTAATACAAAAAAGAAGTATTGAATAAAACTTCGTTTTTCTTCTTCTTCATTGAATGAAAATGGTCACTTTTATAAATGTCCTTGTGTGCTGAATAGGATACTAGTGAACATAAGTTGTGACTATATAAATCTCAGTCGCTGCTTTTGTTTCAATTTAAACTCTTAAAAATCGATCGTTTACATAACTAAATGATTTCAACTAAAAGTTTCCTTTTTATATTTTATGAATATTAAATTTTACTAATTTAAAAACGATAAAGTCAATAAGATTGTATGAAAATTTTATAAAACAAATTGAATAAAATCTTCGACGAAGAAGCCTTCCTCGGGTTATTGAATTCAAGTTTATTGTTTTTCGCTTTCTGATAAATCACTGAAAGTGTCTGAACAAAGACGCATTGCGAACTGTAGAACAGACAGATTGAGATTGAACTCAATTTGATTGTCATCTCGGATGCATATATTAGTGCGAACAAACATCATCTCTTAATTCATCAAGCATGATTTGTGTCATATTGTGTCGTGCTAAAGCTTGCCTATACAAACGAAAGAAGAATAGAAAAGAGACGCGGCCAGCTCAAACTTTGATCCTCTTTCTCAATATGTAATATATGAGACACTTGAACAATCAAAAAAAAAAGAGGAAGAAATAAATGCCAAAAAAAACAACAGAACATGGTGACGAAACACAGACAAAGAATGAAGAACGAAGAGAGAAAAAGATTTAAGTCAATCTAAACCCAATGAATGAAGGTGGCAGCATTTGCTCAGTCGAACCATTTGTTTTGCTTGTCTTTCTTTGAAGAAAGAAGAG
This sequence comes from Rotaria socialis, assembly GCA_905331475.1. NCBI lineage: Eukaryota > Metazoa > Rotifera > Eurotatoria > Philodinida > Philodinidae > Rotaria > Rotaria socialis. The sequence continues at coordinate 251,378 of CAJNYU010000987.1, read as the reverse complement.
AAAGAGAGAGAGAGAGAGAGAGAGAGAGAGCTGGTGCACGTGTTTACCAGACAGACTAGCGTTCAAAAAAAGCTGCGGTCATTATTTGCATTCAGCATACAGGGCGCAGGTAAATTAAAAATTAACGATTGCTTTTCTTTTCTTTTTGAAATATGTATCGAAATTTTTTATCAACTAGAGAGATAAAATTATCAGTTAGATTTAAATAAAATAAAGTGAAAAGAATAGCAGGTGTTAGTGACGAAATTAAGTAATAGTTTTGTTTCTGTTTCTTTTTTGGTTATATTTCTGGATGTTTTTACTTATCGTTAGTTTCAAGGTAAATCAACAACATTGATCATATAGTTGAGAGTTTTTAAAGTACATATACATACAGATGGCTTTTTTTTCCCTCTGATGGTAATCAAATACAAGGTTACTCTTTTATTTCGTTTAACAATTTTAAATTCTCGTCAATGTGACTTTGATAATAAGTCAGAAGAAAAAATGCTTTATTTTTTCTTGATTTTTTTAAAGCTCATATTTCATTTTATACACAATCTCATCTAAATTACTTTCTGCTTTTATTCCATTCATATAGGGTATTTCGGCTTTTTTTTCCTTTCTTTCTTATTCATTAAACGGTCGTCGTGCGCTCAGTTTTAGTTCTTTTAGTATTATCTCATTTAACAAACTCTTAAATAACAGCACTTGTATATCGCCTGAAAAAATATAAAACATAGAGAAAGAAGAATTGCTTTGAACATTAATTCAATCCTTTTCGAAAAATGAATGACGGTACTATAATTTTTGACTTGTGTGTACACTATATTCTTGCGTCACACATATACTCTTTCATCGCGTATTGTAGAGATGATTTTTAGTCATGTTGTTATTTGCAGTTGAAGAACTTGCATGTATATTTTGGATCGAAAGATTACGCAAAGATCGCCTATTACTTATGTCGTCGAGAGTGTGAGCACGTATGAAGAACAAAAAGAAACGAGAGAGAAAGCTTAACGCTTCATCGCAAATACCAATAGCACTACAACGAATAAATTTGTATGCGATACATGAATAGAAAAAAGAATCGTGATACATGCATACATCTGTAGTGTTCAAATATTGAAACTGTCTTAAACTTGTTACATTAACATTTCATGCATATATATCTAGTTGCATATTTCGAAATTGCAAAGAATTCAAAGATGATTTGTACGCGAATTATATGAAAACAAAATTCAAACATAAACTATTTAAAGTTTGTCTATCTTAATTTCAACTTCTCAAGATGAACTTTTCTGTCTAGAATGTTCTCGCGAAGAAAGACGCGAAACCTTTTTTGATTAAAGATATAATGCTGTTTTCTGATCTTTTGATTTAAATAAAATTGTCGAGATGAAGGCGAAGAAACCTATGAAATTGTCTCTTTGCGTATTCATTTAACAAAAAAATAAAATAACGAGAATTATTTCATAGATTTTATATTGCCTAGGAAAAAAATTCATTTTATTTTTTGCACTGTGCTACAGGTGTTCACTTACCAAATAGAAAAAAAGAACACAAACGATTGGAATTCAATGAAAATACGTCTTAATGCCGAAGCTACCATATCAAAGATACAATCCATCTGATGCTATCATCTTCCCACTATCAAATACTAACGATGACGACACACAACAATTTCAACAGATTATAAGAGAACGGCGGGGTATGCATTTTCTTTTCATTTATTTGTCTATTATGCCAATTAAATTAATACGTCTTTTGTTTAATACCTACTTTTCTCGGCTATATTCATCTATTAATTGTTCTCTTGCGACCTTGGATTGCAGAAGGTCAATTGTTTTGTCAGCCCATCGTCTTACAGTATTCCTGTTCATTACTTTACTGCGCATTTATTCTGTGTCCTTGCTGTGCTTTCTTTAAGTGTCGCATATAAGATGATGCTATACTAATACCATCGAGTCGATAGGCATAGAGAAAAAAGATGTACCCTTAAAAAGCCTAGTTCAGGAAGGCAAAAAAGAAGAGAATAAAGCGGTGAAAGGAATAAGGTTCGATGCTGTTGGGATACATGGCGAGACGTACAGAAGCATAAATATTGTATAGAACGCACAAAACTATACAGCCATATTTCTAACTTTTCCTCGAACATGTATATAGAAAGAAAACAGAAGAAGAGAGAGAGAGAGAGAGAGATACCGGAAGGAGGCGAAGAAAAAAGAATCAACGTCTTCTTAAAGCAATAGAGATAGGCAACAGTCGGAATCGTGCCACCATCCTATCTTCATCACTGCTGCTACTGTTATTATTATTATTATTATTATTATCACCATCATCATCATCATCGTTGTCGTCGACCTCTTTTTCCTATGTTTGAGACAGAAAGACAGTGGGCGGGAAATCAACATCTTATTGATTAGAACTCATCGATCACTTGACCATTGTTACCAATCTTCACTCAATACTAAACATCTAGTCAACAATGCTGTCAACAAACATAGATGAACAATCTAATCCTCTTGATGAGGATCCGATATGTAAGTTTCATACAAACATTCGTAATTGATTCTCATAGGGAATCATATGTTTATCATGCACGTAAATCAGCATTGCCTTGTATGTTTGCCTTCCTTGAGCACTACATGCGCTGTAATTATTGGGTTCAGTATATGTAAATGTTTACCAATATTGCTTTACTAATGGAAAAAATTACAAATAAAAAATAGTGATGTATGAGTAATTAAATTCTAATCAACGAATCTATGATAAGAAAAAACAAAAATTTTATCTTATGCAATCAGATGCATTTTTTCGTTATTTTTCTGTTTTTTCTTCTCATCAATGGATATTATCAAAAATTAGTCATCATCATTGAAACACTTGATAAATGAGTTCGGCAGACAATTTACTACCTTTCTTCTTCTTACTGTCATCATTATGGGAGAGAAGAGAGAGAGAGAGAGAGAAAAAACTGAATCGTGTCAATTCATCCAGTCTTATTTATCACATTTTCTTTTCACATGTATTTGATTCAAAAAAAGAAGAAGAAACGAAATTAACACTCATCAAGATATTTTTACCAAATCAAAACACTGACAGCGACAAGATTGATCGTATTGCTAATGTCCATCACTAAAATGTATCGCACTAATCGTCGTGACGTGCAAAAAGGAGAGAGAATGAGTATCATTAATAGTTATTGACCTGGCTTTTCGCCAAATACGAAGAAGAAATTTATTGAGATTTTTTTCCTATTTCAAAATCATTTTCTTTTCTTGTCGACGTTGAGCTTCATCTTCTCTCGTTGTCATTATCATCAAACGACGAATTGAGGTTAGTAATCTTGACATGATGTCTATTGATGTGGTTGCACACTCATATATTTCTACGTAGACAATCTTTACGTAAAATTTTCTTCGCTCATCCAATCTATTATATGCATATATTAAATCATGGCCGCATCTATTCTACCTTTATGTGAACATAAGAACTGTTGAGCTGTGTCAAATTAAACCAAATCACTCGTTCGTTTCTTTCTTTTTCTATCACATCAAACTCACATCAAACATTATACACACACACACACACACACAGATATAAATATATATACACATTCGCTTTACCAAGTAACTTAGTTGCACAAAAATAAAAGATTCTATATTTATTTTGGTCGAATCAAAATCTTGGTGTTTATCTCAACAGTTGACTTTTTCTAATTTAAAATAAAATATATATGTAACAATGGTGTCAACACGTGGTTCTTTTGTAGACGAACGCGAAGATATTCAAAAGAAAGCCTTCACTAAATGGATTAATAATCAATTAAATAATGTAAGCCGATAAAACGATTATTTACATGATATTTTTACTACAGATTATTTCTAGTCAAATTCAATACCGACTATAACTAATCTATTTCAAGATTTACGCGATGGGGCTGTTCTACTTCGACTACTCGAAACGCTTACTGGAAATGAATATGTACGTAATGAAAATAACATGAGATTGCGATATTGATTTATTTCCTATAGAAACGAGAAATTGGGAAGATGCGCGTACATCATATTGGTAATGTGAATAAAGTCATTGCTGTACTTGGAGAGTATGGTGTAAGTAAATCAAAAAATTGCCATTGAATTTTAGAAACGAGAAAAGGCAATGTTAATTTTTTGTTTATTATAGATAAAACTTCTAAGTATTTCATCAAATGACATTGTTGATGGAAATCCAAAGCTGACACTTGCACTTATATGGTCCATAATTCAATATTGGCAAGGCAAAGATGTATTGAAATCTGTCGTACCAAATCCAGAACAGACAAATATTGAGAAATTCCTTCTTTCTTGGTGTCAACAACAAACAAAAGGGTTGGATGAAAAAACATTTCACAGCAAAAAATTAATTTGCATTATTTTTTATTTAGATATAAAGGTGTTGCCATTAAAGATTTTACTCATAGCTGGCAAGATGGTCTTGCTTTTAATGCTCTTATTCATAAATTTCGGCCTGATCTATTTAATTATGACGGTATTTTACAAGAGACATCTGCTAAAAATCTTGAACATGCATTTAGTATTGCTAAAAATGTCTACAAAATTGATCGATATCTCGATGTTGAAGGTTCGTATAAATTCAATCTTTCTTTTTTTGGTTATAGATAATTTTCTATTTCTCTATAAAGACAATTACAAGTAATCATAGTTACTAAATAAAAAAAACAACAACAAAAAAGTACGAGCTATAAGGATAAATAAAGATGTAGGCATCGAGAAAACTCTGAAAAGAAATACTTCAATGATGTAACTAATGACAAACATATGACGGGACGAAAACATTCAATCAGCAAATTCCGCAGATCGTAAGAAAATAGAAAAACACATGGATATATACAAACAGTAGGAAGCAATTAGGAGTTAGAAAAACAAAATTTCAATTAAATCAAGTACAGAATCTCCATGGGTAAATGCATTTAGATAAGAGGAAGATGTTTGATGACAAATATTTCTTTTCATCACATTGTTCGTGTACTAGAGTTTATCAAAGGAGCAAGAAATAAATTCACATCAATCATTATTTATGTGTTGAATCTTACGAATAAGTCTACTTAACAGAATATCATTGAATTTCCCTTATGTCACAGCATTGTCTAGACTCTGTCAAAGAGAAAAAAGACATATGTGATGTTATGGTTTAGAGGACATCGGAGTCTGCGCGTTGGTTTATACTCGATCTAATCAAGAGAAAAGGTTAAAAGAAAGAAAGCTTTTGTCCTCAATGATAAAGTACTCTGATAGCCTTCCATTGGATGAATGACACTCCGATGCGAATAAGATGTTAACAGATAATGATTTGCTAGGATAGTTTTGTATCTAACCGTAACAATATGGCCATGAATTAAAACAAAAAAAAAAGGCCTACAGCATGACAACGCATAGACACATTGAATCATAGAAGTCGAAGAACGACAGACAGAGAAAAATTCATAATTTTCATTGTATTGAAATATCCTTGAGAAGAATCTTATGTTTATTGAAGTGCCGACATAGTGAAATACATACAGATTTTTTGTTATGAACACGCGAGACTGTACGAGTCACTTTCAGGGTTCGCCATACTTAAATATTCAGAAAATATTTTTCTTACTGAAAATCAAGGTAAAAAAATAGAAATATTTCTACAAACACTTAGCTTCAATCGAGGCAATGTTTACATGAATCGTTGTTTGATTTCGCTTGTGATATTCAGTTATTCATCGCACAAGTTGACTACGTGTTTATTTTATTTTCAAAACAGAAAACGATTTTTATCTGTAGAATGATAAAATCTGTAGAACAAAAACTGCAATCATCAAGAGAATAAAACGTCTTCTAGATTACTATGACGTTTATTTTTCATCGACATTCATTAATCTTATGCAAAATATAATAACGATTTTTCTATAGGAAATAGCCAAGACAACGATTTCTGCGTCTTTCATAAGATTAATGTGTGTCTATCAGAATACACTGCAGATCTATGATTTTCTAGTCTGAAGATAAAAAAGAAGAAGTCAAACAGTCGTTCTTATCTCGAAAATTGTTGTGCACGCCACTTGAAGAGTACGATTTAATTAATGAGAAAACTCAATTTTGTTTTTCTAAGAAGTTTTACCTTGAAAAGTTTTGATTGAAAGAAATCCGGGTTGAAGTAAACGAAAGTTCAATTTCATTTAATATGGAAATCTGCATGGATTCTATTTTGCTAATTATGTTAAGATAATATTTTCTTTGAAAGCGAGCGATGAGTAACGCAAAAAATGAATTCGAGTAAACACCGAAACTCTACAATTTTTTGTTAGCCTTAGTGATCTCCTTCAAATCTAATATTTATTAGCAAAGAAACAGTTTTAGATGTAGCTTGCAAGGCCTTATACAATGATATTCAATTTGCTGTTAGTCGACGCAAATGCGTTCATTTATATTTCAAATGAATAAAAACAAAATATGTTTTTTTTTAATATTATAGATGTTCTCTCTGAATATCCGGACAAAAAGTCCATATTGATGTATATTATGTGCATGTTTCAACAAATGCCGACGACTCAAATTGTTATTATAGATAATGAAGAAAAAGGACAACCGATGATGAAAAATGGAAATATGACTGTGTCGATGGAGTCAAAGGTATAAGATAAATAAAATGAGTGAATTATTATTTTCTTTGATTCCTAATTTCATTAGTTTCCATTCGGAAGAGGTTCACTGCAATCTGATACTTCACTAATAACAACTCCTTTTACACCATCGACAAACGAGTTTCCTCCTGTATTCCAATCAGCTGAGATGACAACATATCAAACAAACATGGAAAATACTCTTCGTTGGATTCTTAAACTTGAAGATGAACTTGATAGACAAGATAATATTGCCACAAACGATCTTAAACTTGTTAAAGATCAATTTCAAAAACATGAAGTAAAATAAAATTTAGAAATATTTCAATGGAATTTTGAATTTTTTATCTCCATAGAATTTTATGATAAATCTAACCAAAGATCAAAACCAAATTGGTCAAGTACTTTCAGAAGGAAATCAATTGTTAACGTCATCAAATACGGACTTACAACCACGAGAAGAAAATGAAATAAAAGAACAAATGAAAATTCTTAATCGTCAATGGGAATCATTACGCGCTAAATCACTTGAGCGTCAATCTAAGTAAGAAGACATAGCATCAACAACGAAACAATAAGAGACTTGTTCGAAAATGTCGCACTGTCGATTAATAGTAATCCACCTTTTTTTCTAAATAAGAAACTCGAACATACGGCATTCAAACTGTCCGTGTACTACTCAACCAGTTATTATCGATGTGTCTCACAAGGTCACCGTATGGTACCCGTGTAGTTTTTATGAGAAGCTTTTGAGTGGACCAAATATTTTCTAGACAATCCATAAAGCATCTGAAGGTTCATGAGCCCATAGAATCGGTAAAATGATATTAAATTCATGCTGAAGAAACTTTCTTACTTGATTTCTTGATTGAACGGTACGAATGTTAGATTTCGATGGTGTTAATCGATTTTCAATGTGGCACTTATTTCCTTTTTGATTCGATGACATAACACTTTTTTTTTCGTATCAGCAAATGAACCTAGAAAAGAAAATGGAAGAAAAAACGAACAATTCTCTTGAGTGTATTGATTTCAGCATGTTCTACTACCCTAATGTCAGATGAATCTTTGGGTGCTTCTAATTCGCTGATAGAGCTCTATAGAAACCGAGCGAATCAAGATTCTATGACATACTGACCTCAATCAAAGAGCAATACAGTAGAAAGAAACTTCTGATTCACGAGCAAGTTCTAATGCCTGAAGAGAAAAAAAGATCGATATTCTTGCTGAATATTGTCATAGCAGTATTTTGCTTTCGGCTTTGCACCTTGAAATATTACCCGGCCTTCTATTATCTATTGGAGATTCTAGATATTTCTATCAACTCTTAGAAAAAAAGAAAATCAATCTCTAATCACTGACTAAACTAAAAGTTCACATAGGTTTATCACTAGGCTATTGTTTGAATTTCGTGCTGACAATTCTTTTATTCGCCTATCGTATTCTAGTGGAGTTTATGATTGAATAGAACACCGATTGATGTTTGTTAACAATTTGCTATTAATTGAAAATACGACTGGAGATAACTGAGCATGAACTATTTTCAATCGATCTCGTTTATCGATATGATTTCGAATGTTTTTCTAAACTTTTATTTTATTTCAGTCTTCATAAAATGTTAATGAAACTTCAAATTGATCAAATTGAATCTTTCGACACATGGCTTTCTCTAGCGGAAAAACGCATAACATCACAATTAAATTCCATGGAACCAGATTTACCCGGTGTTGAACGTCAATATCGTTTATTAGCTCAATTACAAGACGAACTTGTTGCTCAACAACAAATGACTGAATCATTACAAAATATGGTTATTGTTATTGATGATTCATCAGCTAACGGTACCAATAATCTAACATCAAAATATACATCTACAGAGATCGAAAGTAAACTATCAAATCTAAGCGAACGTTGGGCAAATATGTGTACGTTTGTTCAAAATCGGTGGATACAATTACAAGAAGTTAAAATTGAACTCGAACAAGTTCAATTCAGTCTAGAAAAATTTATCCGATGGATAACACGTAAAGAAGATGAAGTTGCTAAAATGATAACCGAACCAAATCTTAGTGACACAGATATACTCATGCAGCAAGCTCATGCCATTAAGGTAACACAAAGAATTTGTTTTACGATAAGAACTTAGCCAAGCAATGGAAAGTCGAGATTATGGTATTGCAGTAGGCGTACTCCGATTTCAGAAAAAATGAATCGGGATGATTGATGTAAATAGTATAACATTTGTATCTGGAAGTTTGAGGCCAAAAACTCTCTCAAAATATATCCTTTTGTTTTTCGATATACATATTCGATTGGCTCCTGATGGTCTGGCGGCTTACTGTCTCAAGTAAAATAAACGAGAGTTAAACTAGTCCGAATTTTGTTCTCTTTGATATATAATAGGAAGTATTTTAAACACAGCTGGTTCGTAGACATAGAAAAGTGTTTTTATGCCAAAAAATAAAATTATCTGTCAGCAGCTATCCGACGCGATTTATTGTTAATTCAGTTGTGTCCATATATTCGTACTGAAATTGATCTTGAAGTGTCGTGTCTTGTTGAATGCATTGATCGCATTGTATTTAATTTATCATTTTCGTACGGATTCGATGTTCTTGAAGATTGAAACTCATTGTTTTGCAGGACGATTAATTACATGGTTGGATACTAAACTTTTTGATCTTTTTCAGAAAACAGAACTAGAAATGGATGATATTCGTCAATGTATTCTTGCATTAGATCGCAGTCTAAAAGTGTTAAGTGGTTATTATGATAATGAAAACTCGAATCATTTGAAAAATTTAAACAGCCAAATAAATACATTTGAACAACGTTGGGCAAAACTAATTGATAATCTTGAACTATGTTCAGCACGTGTAAATATATTTCTTTTTTTCTTTCTGTTAGATAATTTTATCGTTATATTATTGATTTTCTTAGTTAAGAAAATCTACGATAAATATTGAAACAAAAGTTAAAACGAATAGTAAACCAGAAAACGACACCATACAACAAACAATAATAACAACCGTCGAAGAAACAACAGTTGAACAACGAAAAATTCCACACGATAATTCACTGAGACAAGAATTTGATTTATCAGCTAGAAAATTCATTGATTGGATGGATAGTATTGAAAAGATACTAGACGATAAACAATTGAATAATCTAAATCGAAACGATGTACAAGATATTGTTCAAGTAGATTTCAAAAAAAACAAAATTTCAACAATTCTTCAGAAAAACAATTCTTTCTTACGATATTTTCTAGGAAGTTAAAACGAAATATTTATCATATGATGATCAATTTAAAGCGTTAATTCAAACCGGCCTTACAATAACAAAACAATTAAAAGAGAGTAAATAATTTTCTATTTCTGATACGAAAACGATTACCAATTTTTTTTTCAAGCAAACGAAAAAGTATCTGATCATGAATCATTTTTACATACACTTGAACGACGTTGGCAAGAACTTTTCAAACAAATAATTAATTGCGAACGAAATACTGAACAATTAGTTCTTTCATCGAAATTCGATGAAGAATGTCAAGCACTTACGAAAGCTTTGACTGAATATCAAACATGGATTAATTCAGCAGCATCGACAAGTTCATCGGTTGAAATGCAGGTATGATTAATGATTGAGAAGAAGAAAAGAAAACGAGTGACAATATGATATTGAACCCGATCGAGTGATAATTGACAGGCATTGCTTCTTTTGTCTTCCTACTTGATTGGTGAAGATAAAATGGTGTAAAACTAGTTGTTCTAATGACTATTTTTCGGATCAATGAATAGCGAATTGAGATAAGGAATAGAGCATGAATGATTGAGTGATTATATCGAGAAGAGAAGTATTTTAACACCGTTTGAGATAAGAAGTGTATTAATAATTAATGCATCTATCGATTTAAAATAAATGACCGGTCAAGTATCGGTTGTAAATACATAAAATAAATTCTTAGTAGCTCTTCTCTATTGTTTACTGGTTCCTGTCACATTCGATAGGGCTTTTTTTCTCTTCTCCTTTCCACTCAACATACTTGCAGTACAATTTATCATTTTTTATACGATCAGTAAACATCATTGATAGTAATGTATTTGTATTACTACTACTTATCCGGATATTTATAGGCAATATTGATCATTATTTTTGTTCTTATAGTGAATACTAATATTAAAAGAGATTTGAAAAAAAAGAAGAACAAATGAGATCATTTTTCATAGGTCAAATCGAAAAGTTTTCAATCATATAATGAACGTCTTGCCAGTTTACGACGTATGGCTAGTCATATTGATACAAAAACGGTTCAACGAACAGACGAATTGTTACGTTCATGGGAAGAAACACATAAACGACTACGTAAGTAGAAATGTATTCATTTTGTTGGTCTGTTTGTTGCTTGTACTTTTAATGCATTCTGTTTGATTTCATCCTTAACCGCCATTAACCCTCTTCCTCTGTGCTTCCTACTTATTATGCTTCACGCTAGCATTTTGCTTCATTCGCAAATCTGACGTTGATTAGGGGGCCGGCATTGTGGTTATATGCGTGTACGTATCCGAGTCAATATCAACACGCTTGATCGAAATGAAGAAAAGAAGAACATGGCCGAGGTTATCTATTCAAGCCAGCAGTCTATCGTTCTCAAATATTAATACTATGCGATCTTCCTTCTTCTTTTCTTTGCTCTTCTTCGTCGTCTAGTATTCTTTTCTCTTTTTTTCTGCCATTATCGGATAAAAGCATTCATGTAAATATACAATTCAGTTTGGGTTGAACGTGCAAAACTGATCAAACTATATGAATAGTATACATATTATATATATATATATCGTCCATGTCATGGTTGGAATTATCGACGTTGTATATGATCATATACCGTAGTGCGCGACGACAGCAGAAAAGATGGAGGAAAAAAAGAACAAGTACAACGCGACGAGCGAGCGATGAGTTTATCGTTAGAGTATATTTGTTGTTATTCTCGTTGTGGGTCTGTACATGTGCAATCGATGCTGCTTGAATTTTTACCCTTATATTAGCACGCGTATGAGTAAGAAAAAGAGAAAGAAAAAGTAAGATGGAGAGTGTTCTCTCTATGCCTCTCTTCATCTCATCTGTGTCATTCTTCTATGTAAATGTACATACTTGTTCGTCTGTATGTCATATTGATGGCGACCACGTCGCAAAGTGTCGTCAAATTTACTAATGAAAAATAGGAAGACGGCCGATCGAGAGAGAAAGAAAAGAATAGTGCGATACTTTCCGCCTATCCCACTTTTATCAGATTGTCTATTTTCGGTCACTATTATTCTTGAGAGTAATATGAGATAGTTCTAGTTTTTGGATATAATTCTTATTTGTTCTTTTGCTTTTTTTTATCTTTTTTTCTATCTCTTGTATATAATAAGGTGAGCATTGTAATCGGATTGAATCTATACAGCAGCCATCCGGAACTACCGGTTTTGGTGCTACTTCATCCCATCGTACAGTCGTGTCGCCAGTACTGAAAAGCGCAACTATAACGGAAATGAGTGAAGCAACATCGTCATCAGCAACAGCAACAGCAACTAGAAATACTTCAAATGTTGGCACAACAGGAAATGAAAATGGGAATGTTTTTACTTTAACAAATATTTATACATTTGGTGATCAAGGAAATGCGAAAGCGAATACAACATCGGATAAATATCGTGTAAAATCGTTTGTTGAAGTATTTGATGCACCAACATCGGAACAGCGAATTGGATTCGAACGAAATTATAATGAAACATTTTCTTCATCATCCGTAAAACGACAAATTCTCACGAGTTCTAATGATACGCATGATTATTATGAACCATCGAATTTTTCTCGTCAATATAAAACAACCGATGCTTCTTTAACAACTTATGCAACAGGTAGTTTATTTTCAATAGGATATATAAATGAGCAAAAAATAGCTGTTGTAAATGCTTTTGCATCTAATGCTTCCTCCTGCTAACCTGCTTGTTTATTGATTTACACGTTTGAGATTTTTTGCATTTATTTAACATTCGTCTATTACTTCAGGATAAATTATATATATATATATATATATATATTGTTATTTGCTTTTTGGGTCGTCTCTCTGAGTGGATTAATCGAATTGAAAAGTATCGTCAGGTTTCAAAATACACACATGTCTAGAATTTTAATTGCATCGACGAAAAGATAACAATAATTTCAATGTAGTTTATTTTTAAAATAGAATTAACACTTCATCATGGCTAAAGAAAACAAATGTCTTCATACCAATAATTGATATGAAAGCCCTTGGACGTCGAGCATGAGAAAGACACTGACGTAGACTAATTCAATTAAAAAATGTAGCTCGAGAAGAACAAGACAAAGGTGTTTTCATTTTGATAGATCTTCAATTCCAGTCTGTTAGACAGATACATAAAAATCTATGGTTGGATTTTCGTTTGATATGGATAACCCCCAATGACAGAAATAGATATGTTCTTATTCGTCCGATGTTCTAAATATAGAATAGTTTAGACGCGGAATAATGTTATAGCGCTATTAGGACAGATCAAAAGGCATGTATACAATATGTTTTGCCCTTCTTGTTTTAATTGTACTATTTATAAAGATGACAGCTAGCATTGTCCTGTCAAAAGTTAATTTATCAAACAGAACTCGAGCTATTTGGCTCTGATACAGAACGCATGTTCGACATTTGCGTAAAAAATTAGACAAAAGAGTTTTTTCATAGATATAAGTGGTAACATCGATTGAGTTCACTTTTGATTTCTTTCAAAATCAAAGGATTGAAGACGCTCTTGGAGCATAGCCCAAAAAGAATTTTATTTTTGTCTCGCTTAGGACTTTTCGAAAACTCGAATGCTTATTTATAACTGAAAAATCTCAAAAGACATTATTTTCGAATTTCTCACGTATAATTACCTTTTTAAAGGGCTAAGAAATTTTTCCCATCAGAAACTTCCGTTAAAAATCTAAAACTAGACTAATTCTACTGAGAGAAAAAAAATCGATTGCAACAATAGTTATCTATTCATCAGAACACGCCAGTTATATTGTTTTTCTTCGCATATAGATGAGCTTGGCAGTGTGACAACGCTTAGTAATGCCTCATCATTACCACCTAATTTCTTGGAGACACAACGTAAATTACGTCAATGGCTTGAAGAAATTGAACAAAAATTACTAAATGATAAAGTCCGCATTTGTGATTTACAAGTAATCGACGCAAAGAAAAAAATGTACAAAGATTTACTTGATCAAACACTCGAACGAGAACGTACTATGGAAGAACTAAATCTCAATGCGCGAGAACAGTATACAAAAGTACCCGCCGATGCAGCCCGACGTTTACAAGAAGAGCTAAATAATTATCAAGATCGATTATATGACGTTAAAATGTTTTTAACTGAACGTCTAACAAAATACAGTCGAGTCGATAAAACATTAACTGATTTTGAAGTAAGATACCATTAGGAAATCTTGTCTTTTTACCGATATTTTTCATTGGTGATCATAGAGAGGCATTGACGAAGTTAAAGTTTGGATACGTAATGTTCAGCCACGTTTAAATACCAATGATACTACTTATGGAGATTCGCATGCACTTGAAAATCAACTGGGCCGAAGTCAAGTAAAGTCTTGATATATCATTCGAACAGAAACAACCAAATTTTTGTCTTGTAGATTCTTCAACAGGAGATTCGCGAAATGCAAACCACAATCAATCGTCTAAATAAAGATGTTGTTGATTTAACACAAGATGCAGATGAAAATTTAGCTCGACATTTACGTGATCAAATGAAAGAATTAAATGAAAGTTGGAGTCATATTATCAGTTCAACGAAAACATTTTCGCTGAATATTCAGGTAGGAATTACGCGATTGATTGACTATGTTAGATTTACAATTAGATGGAACAAATCCGACGTGTAAGCTGAGCAAAATCGAGCAGTATTAGACAAGCAATGCGTCTCTTTAAATCTATTACGAACTTACGCAAACTTTAGATTATTCATAGGATTTTTCACAAAAATCAACAAATACTTGTAAAATCATATAAAAATCCGGCAGCATTAAAACTATTTGAATCACTCTTGAGACAGAACCGGCATTTAGAGGCTGTTAAGTGAGAATTTTTTCGAGTTGATATCATAATCATGAGAACATCAATACAAGTAGATTCAAAAGAAAATGAATTTTCTAGGGATCAAACATTGCATCGCGTAGTTCTACTTCCTATATATTGATTCGAGTCGCTAGCGAAGTCTTCTATATGAATTATGATAGTAGATGTTTCACATACTAAACGACGCGTTCGAATTTTTATTTATAAAAATACTATCGTACGAGCTCTACGACAATTTTTTTTTCGGTCTTCACTTTCTAGGAGGCACTAAAACGTAATAAAGCAATACATGAGGAAATTCAAGAATTAGAAGAATGGATTATGGATAAAGAACATGAAGCACCCGCTGACGATGGACCTATATTTTATCAAGATCAAATTCGCGAACGACTTGAACAATATCAAGTAAGAGAAATTGAAAAGATTTATTTTGGATTTATACATTTTATCTTTTCAATATTTCTAGAAAGTTCAAAGTGAACTTAGTCTCAAAGAAAATATTGTACGAAATTTAGTTCTTCACGGTCGTCAAGATTTAAATCTTCCGTCATCGTCAGCACCTGAATTAGCCCAAAGTTTAGAAACACTCGTTTCAAATTGGACGAATCTACAAAAGAAAGTTGATACCAAAGTTGTTTTCTATACCGATATTTATACATTACATGAAGAATTAAAAAGTAATTAATCATCGATCGACATTCTCTATTCGCAAGTAAAAATTTTCTTCATAGATTTACTTCATCAAGAAAATGTTTGGCTTGATACATTACAAAATAAAATCTTCTCATCAACAAATAACGGAGCTGATGCCGAAGAGATCTCCGAAGAACTTGATGTAAGATTTGGAATTTCTATAATAGCAAAAGAAATAATATTTCTATTTTTCTACTAGACCATCGAACGTTATGTTAAAACTCATTCGAAAACTAGTTACGAAAAAATCTTTGAAATGTCCGATCGTCTTCAAGCAACAAAGGTTTCCTTACCAGCCACCAATACTCTCACAAATCAATTTCGTATGCGATGGGAACAATTGCATGACGATGTAAATCTTTTTCTAAGCAGTTTCTTAAAAACGACCAAATTTTCTTTGCAGGCCTACAAAAAGATTCATACACTCAATTCACAAATATCCGATTATCAGCATATGGGTCATCAAATAACAGCTATGTTTGAATGGATGAAACATACAGATAGTACACTTAACGCTCGATTAAAAGATGATGTCTACGCCGATGATGTACCCGGAGAAGCAGAAGTACTATTTTATAGATATAAAATCGGCGAAAAAAATTTTCGTTTTATTTATTTGTAGAAATTAATTATTGAATCTAATCAATATGAAGCATTCTTACGTAGTATAGATGATAAAGTTCATGTATTACGCAATACCGGAAAAACTGAAGCAGCAAAACGACTTGAACAACAATTGATTCTTTTAAGAGTAAGTTTAGACTTTTCTTTTTCCTTTTTAATGATTGTTATGAATATTTAGAATCAATTTTTACAATTACAAACGAAATTTCGACAATTTCAAAAACCCTCCGATTTTGAACCGAAACATGCTAAAATGCGTCAAATTTTAAACGATATCGAACAAAATATTAATGTATTGGAAATTCATTCTGATGATCCTGATGTTATTCATAATCAATTAGAACATTGTCTTGTAAGTTTAATTAAGAAAAGAAGGTTTTTCTTTCTAGTACTTATTGTTTTTCTTTTTCTGAAGAAACTATATAAAACTTTATCAGACATTAAATCGGAAGTTGAATATGTCATTCGAACAGGACGTGGTATTGTTGAAAAACGGCAAATTGATGAGCCCAATGATTTAACAAAACAAATTGATAAATTAAAAGCACAATACAATACGCTTGGAGCTAAAGTAAGTCTTAACGAATTTGTTCAAGACAATTTTTAGGTTGAAATCATGATTGTTAAGATTAATCGAAGGGATGATAGATTGAGACCAGATCTTTCCTAAACATGATGTTTTCTTTCATCGTGCCGTTTTATCTTTGTTTATGTTTTTCTGACCGTATATATCCGGGAATTGTCATCGATCATCTTTTTTTGTATCAAACGAAATGCGAACCTCCGATGCCCGTTTTGCTTTAATGAAGTTTGTGTATAAATAGATGATCATTGTTCGATGAGCTAATGAGCTTGTCAATCTATCTTCGGTATAACATCATTCAATTGAATAAAGGCTGTGAACAGACGTTGCAGTCGCTAATGATGAGCGAGACCAATCATTTTCGGTCTAGTGCTCGGTAATAGACACATTAACGGAAAATGTGTTATGATTATCTCGTACGATATTGCACTATTCTCCTATGATTTTAGGTATCAGCATCGAAAGTTCAATTAGATAATGTTGAACGTCATTTACGTAAATTTCGTAAAGAATACTCACATATTCATGAATGGTTTGTTAAAGCTGATAATGAAATACGTAAAATTGAAAATAAACAAATATCAAAAAATACAAAAGAAGAAACCGATTGGATTCGAGTAAAACATTTTTTTCTCACTTCTTAGCATTCATTGATTTTTGTTCTCTCTTCAATAGACTACACGCAATGATATTAAAAAACTTGAAAACAATTTTGAAACATTAAAAAACTTAGATCGTACAATACAAAAAGAAGTCGACCGAACAATGCCAACTCTTCAGGATAGAATCGTGGACTTAAAACGGCAAATCGATCAATTAGATCGACGACTTAAAGACCGATCGGAAATAATAGAGGTAAACAAAAACTTTTCTTTTGATTTCTATTATTAGATAATAGAAAAGAAAAACCTCGATCTCATCTAGATGATATCCATCCGATATACTAGTTGTTAACATTCGATAAAATGATTGGATTATATATATATATATTGAGTGAGCGAGATAATGAGGAAGAAGAAAATCTATTATATAATCTACAGTTGTCATCAATTCGGATAACACATTTTCTATATACGTGCATTGACATAATCGATACAAGTGATGGCCATATGTGATATTACTAACATCTCATCGATTTTTGTTTTCTCGTAAAAAATAAAATCTATTGTTAATCAAATAATTATTCAGCTGACTGATTCTTTATAGAACAATGATTGCATTGTTCTAGATAGCTTTTATTAGATAATATGAAATCAAGAAATGAGTAAAACAGTCGTTTCCTATAACAATCTCACGAGTTTCGCATATGGACGTACGTATAACCAAAGAGAGAGAGAGAGAGAAAGCAGCAGACACGATGTATCCAATCACTCCGATTAGATAACTTATTTCTAGGCAAAATATTAAGAAAAACAGAGACGAGACGATAAGTGTGCGCCCGTGCTTCGACTGAAATGCACCCTCTGATATAATCCAACGCGGCATAGAGCACATAGGAAATTGGTTTTTATAAATATACGTGCGTTTATGCCAATCACTGACGGACAAAAAACACAACGGGCGTAAGCTCGCATATTAGTGTTATCTTAAAGAAGTCGTTGCGTTTTCTTTGTACCATTTTTTACATCGTTGTTCTCGGTATTCTCTATTCTTCATTGCTTGATAATATACTCGTTTGTCCGTTCTTTTTTCTCCTGGTATCTTTTCGTCAGTGACTTCTATCCATTAGTGTCAATATAGAAAACAACAAAAAAAAGACACACGTATCATCTTAGCTTGTCTACCAAAAAATAATACTGCCTTCGTTTCTCTCTGATAAACATCCAATGTGCAGCTTCTCTCTGTAGATCAGTTGATGCATTATTATTGTTATCATTATTAGCGAACAGGATAATCATTCGTATGAATAATAGTATACGAAGTCCTGGCGATCTGACCTTGTGCCTCACCATGTTAATCATATTGACCTTTTCCCCGATGTCCTCTTCATTCATTGCATTTCTTAACAAAACTTAGAAGCTGTTTTTTTGCTACGAGACAGTTATGATATAAATTTCTATTAATATTCAGTGTTCTAACTTGCGGAGACTTCATCATTATCATTGCTATCAATCAGTTCCTCGTTGTCGTACAGATACGCATATGTATATGAACGAGTCCAATAGATCTATCTTCTCTATCTATCGTTATTATCATCAATGAATCGCGAAGAAAGATGACGACAATCGATAGACATATCTAGGTGCTTTCTTTGCAGCGCAGTTATTTTTTTGAGAAATTTCTTTTTTTCTTCCTCATTCTCCTATTATTTATTAATCCCTAGTTTCTATATTCATTGTCATCTTCAGAATAAGAAAAGAAAAGATTAAATCAAGATGAGGACTGACGTCAAATTTTCGACGGCATCTCAGTCTGAAAAGCCACATCGTTATCATAATTTACTTTATATTCCATTTGGATCGGGGCATAATGCATCGTCAGGTGCATCGACATCGCCAACAGATCTTATCCCTATTGAATATGTTATATATCCTATTGGCATACGTCAGGTACTATTTTTTAAATTTAAAAAGAAAATAATAATAATAATAATCAATTGTATGTTAAAATGAACTTTTATTTTCTTCTCCTAGGGTCAAGTACGTAAATTAGAAGATGAATATCAAAGATTCATTCATATCTACCAAGAAATAATAATGCGTTTGGAAAAATTGGAAACATTATTATCTGATGCTGAACGTATTGTTGATTTGAATAGAATTTCGGTTAGGAGAAAAAAAAATATATAAATTCATAATATAACTATTTTATTCGTTTCTACTTTTCTTTAGCAAGTGCAAGACGAATTACGAAGTGTACGAACACAACTCGATGAACTACTCAATCTTGGTCAAGACCTTGTATCAAAAAGTGAAAAATACAGCAAACTTGTTGCTCCCGATATCGAAAATATTACAAGAAAATTCGAAGAATTACAACGTCGTATTAGAATTATTCAGGCAAGTCTTTTTGATTGTACAATAAATGATTTGAGTGTTGACTTCTCGTTGAGCTCAAGGCATCTCAATTTGTTCAGAAATATTTCCTCTATTAGATAAGGTTATTTGCAGAATCCGATTAGTATGAATTGGATCAGTAATATTGTCTCCTAATAGGCTGCGTTTCAGCAACTCTAATCTTTTCGCCCGTTGATTCTGACTGCCATCAATAAATGCAGGAGGTTAGAAATATTTTACGCTTTATGCCTCAAGTAGTTCGCTTCATCTGATTATTAATAGGCCCGTGTTTACCATGTTTGTTACTGACACTAATATATTTCTCATAGGAGACACAAGAAAAGCGTTTGAGAGAACAACAAATTCAACACGCGTCGACTGCTACAACGACAACAGCAGCCACAACAACGACAACAACGAATAATATTCAAGAGGATCATCATGATGATTTACAACGAGAGCATTATTCAGAAAAAAGATATAATCGTTTTCATCGCGAATCCCGTCGATCACCATCCGAATCATCGGATATCAGTACCGCACATGGTGTTATCGATGAAGAATTTAAAAAGAAATATTTACGCTGTTTGGCTTACATGAAATTAATTGAACGTTTGTATGAAAATCAACCAGAAACTGATGAAGAATCCGAAACAGTACATCGACGATTATCTAGACGAGTATGTTCTGTTCTAGTTTTAGTTTTAGCAGTAAAAATTGATTTTCTTTTCATAGGAACGAACACTTCGTGAACGTCCAGAATATGAAGAAATTGAAAAAATTATACGCGAAACCGAAGAACGTGCTTATGTTATTGAAAAAACCGATGTTGATCAAGCTAATCGTATACGAGAAAAAATTCATCGATTAAGAGTAAAATTCTATTGTTTTTTATTTAATAAAAGAAAAACAATATTTATTTCTATTGATATAGGATTGCCTGGAGAATCTTAAATATCGTTCAAATCACTATCAAAATACCGATGAAGTTACTCGATATGAAGAACGTGTTCAAGCAGCAGACAGAACAGTACCAAAAGAACGGGTATGATAAATATTTCAAAGTCAATCTATACCGAAATAATCGAGGAAAAAGTCTTAATCTAGATAGTCAGAGATAGTTTTTTGACGAGAGATGTTACTTTCGTCTTCGATTACCAAGAGCAGAGGAGTTCCTATTTTCCACCATCTTTCAATCTACAACATTCTCAAATAAAAACGTATCAACACTATATTCAATACCAAGAAAGAAAAAAAGAAATCGTCTGGGATGCAGTCTAGTTTCATAAGGCGAAACAAGAATACTCATGCCTCTGGGAAATCTTGTCTTATCATTTACTGTCTCGTTGTAAATTCAATAGCTCGATGTCTCTTTACAGCAAATAAATACAGTACCTCTGCACCGAAGGTTATCCGGATGCAGCGGATTCTGGTGTGTAATTGCTTTAGCCCGTATAGATGTTAACTAACAACAAGAGCAGATGCATATCATAATTCAGTCAGCAGGTTATCAGAATCAGTCATCTAAGGCTAACAACCATTAGTGACTTACACGACTAATCCGATCGCTTCCAGATTTTCTCTATGCTGTCACAAATAATCTAGAGCACTCTGCTAATTAGACTAAACATTAAAATAAATTTGTTTCCTACTATCTATGCAGTCTGTTGGGAGGATATCGAATTTTGAAGAGAAGTTTTTTACGCGAACTAAAAATAGAACATTTTCATCTTTTATCTGATAAACAGTCAAAAAGAAAACCGATAAACATCATCTTTAATGTGTTGATATTACGATAAGTTAATCTATTTCTTCTTATCGGACAAGGATATTGTTAGAGTCTAGAGTGTAAACCATTTTTCACCGATATATGTGTATATATACACTCCATCACAGACAATTTATTGTGGGTGTCCTTCATTATGAGTTCATTGATCATCTCATCAAAATCGTCTAGACAAAACTTTTTGCATATCTTTTTCTCCTGTCCAATCTATGATGTAGATCTTCTCGATTGAATAACTTTTTTTAATTAAAACAATATCTTTGTTCTTTTAAATGTGTCAAAGTTTAATCTCCATATAAATGTTTATTTTATTGACATATAAACCGAAAATTCATTTAATTTATTTTCAAAATTCAGGAATTCGACTCCGACTTTATCTATGATATTGACGATGCACGTTCAGTTTTCAGCGAACCAGCACCACAATTTAATGCAAAATACCGTAAAGCTGTTCATTCGCTCGATCGCTACAAAATCGATGATCAAACTCGTTATGTTCCAACGAGTGAAGAATATCATCTACAACCATTATTACGTGTACGTAGTTTGAAAGCAATCGATCATCACACAATAAGTGCACCATCATCGCCTGTATTACAAGCACGCTATCGTTCGCACGAACGTCCAAATGCTTACTATAGAAAGCAATACGTAGCAAATCAACAAGGATATCAAGATAATTATCAACATAATTCAATATCAAAATCGGCCAGTATGCCAAATGGTGGTTTTCCTGTACAAGGCGGTTGTGTTCCTCAACAGCCCGTACTCTATCGTGAACGTGTAATTGATCGACATGTTGCTGAACGAAATGCATCAAGTGGCGAATCTCATCGACAAAAACAACGAGAATCAAGCGGTTCAACGCAAGCTAATTCAGCTGCTCTATCCGGACAAACACAAGCAATTCATCGAACATTACCTGTTCGTTATGAAGCAGCAAATAGTGCTTCATCCAGTTATCGACATACAAATGGTTATAGACATGAACCGTATCCAACATATTTTTATAATGAACAGCAACAACAACAACAAGCTGGTGGCCGATCGAGCAGTTATCGTCAACCGCCTTATGCACCTCATACTGTTGGACCGCATCCAACACGAATTGTTTATTAAAAACAAAAAAGAGTTCACTCTATATTATATATTCTATTAGTAGAAAGAAAAAATATGTTTGCTGTGCGTATAAATGCGTTCTTTTTTTTTCTCGACACATTTTTAAATGTCGGTGTTAATGCGCAGTGGTTCTTTTATTAAATATTAACAAACAAACAAACAAACAGAGAAAAAGTCTATTTCGAAGTTATGTTTTACTAGTAAGATTCATTTTCTTCCTGGTTCTTTTTACTTAATATATACATACATACAAGTATTTACTATAAGAAAAATAAAACATTATGGTTACACCTGGCATTCGTATGTAAACCAAGGATAAAACCAATTTACACATTCTCGTGATAACATAACTTGCATATGTCGTTTATTTATCATAGAAGAAGAAAAGAAATTATATGCTCTTAGGAATGCTAAAACATCGAATAGACCATAAGCATTAACAATATAGAAAAAAAAAAAGGAAAATGATTGATGAAATCAGTATATGGATTATCAAGACAATCAACCACTCTTTTCTTTTCGCATGCAGATATAGCAACGTCTATGTTATGTTGGCTGCCTCTTTTTCTTACGGTTGGCACAGAGGCGACAATTAGACCCAGGGCAGTTGCTCTTCTCTCACATCTTTTATTATTGTTACTATCGAGCGAAGCTCTCAAAATCTTTCATTTGCAATTTTCTTTTTCTCCTACAACGCGTTGTTCTTGTGCATATCCGAAATCTAGGAAATGAATCAAACAGAAGATATCTCTCCGGATTTTATCTTATGTGTTCAAAAGCTACTATCATCTATATCAACTTTACGTAAGCACCTATCGAGTATTGCAAGTGTACAATCTGAAGAATCAATTCGAAAACTTAAAGTAAGTTTCGATTATAGAAAAAAATAGAATATAAATTTCTTCTAGGAGTTTATTTTAGAAGCTTGCTTAAAGAACTAGCTAACTATGTCTATGCGAAAAGAACACAGATTTGTTTTCAATTTTATTAAAAACGTTGATGGCCGATTTAAAGATTGAACAGATTATTTTTCATAAAAAGAAAAAAACGTCTCTCTAATTTTCTCCGTATACACATTTATATAATCTATCATTTGTGTATTCCGTGATAGACTGTAAATTGTTTTTTTCATCCTCCACAGATGATTGCTCCCTAAGCGCTCACTCGTATCTATCTCTCGCTATATATATATATTAAAACATAGTAGCTATTGTGTGCTCGATTTCTATTAGAAACAAAGAACTTCACTCTTTTCTTCAATCCTTAGGGTAAGAACAAAAAACAATGACGAAAAAAAGCATAATAAACGACGAAGAAAATCGTTTATTAAGTATCACATCGTTTTCTCTCGTCTTTTTTTTGTTCCTAATAGATCTCATATTAATATATATATATACATATACATATATATATATATGTTTTTGTATTTTTTTAGGCTATAAAAGAAGCCATTATCAGTCTTGCACCAGCCATTGAAACAGCAAATCAATTGGACTCGACATCAACGCTTGTCGACCATCTGTCTAGCGAATATTCAAGCCTATACAATGATTACAAACAACGTTATAGTCTTATAATGACTAATACAGTTATTTTTAACGAATACAAACAAGCGATAGAAGATTTATCTATTTGGTTGACATTAACAAATGCTAATATCCAACAAGCCTTAGAATTCGACGATAAACAACAAACATCAATTAATATTAAAGTATGAATTATTCGAAAAATATATGCGACAAGATTAATTTACAGAAAAGTCTATCAGTTTATCGTCAATAGAGTTTTTATGGGTCTGTTCTTTTTATTTTTTATTATCACAATGAGTTAGATGCATTCTATATGTTAGACTGTTTATAACGGCTAATGTGAAGATGTTTATCGGAATCAACTTTTAGGGCAAAGGTTTTAAAATAAAGATCATCTAATAATATCATATTAGTGCGTTGCTTTTCGAGACATAAGAGCATCTACGAGAAAATCGCGTTTATCAGAATAATGCATTTTGTTGTCGGATTGATTTCCTTGTCTCAAATCTTAGAATCTGATATTCACGATATTACTCATAAATTATTTACTTTTCTATACAATAGAATCTTGACGAGTTAAACAAATATGAATCATTAGTAGAACATGCAATAGAACTCAATCAAACGATGGCTACCGATTTGCCGGACGAACAAGCAAAAGAAATGATCAAGGAAATCGATGATATCAAAGAGCAATGGAAAATATTTATTGGAAAATTAAATATATACAAAGAAAGGTTATTTTAATTTTTCTCGAGTCCGAAATGTTTCAGGAAAGAAATAATAATAATAAAAGATGAACTCTTCTTTCCCTATTGAAATAATGTTATTATATCAACTGAAGTGTGTCTATAGTCTTTGCAAACGAGAAGGAAACAAAAGAAAAATCTCAATCATTGTTTCGATAAATACTAGTTGTGTTAACTTAATCATTTTCTCGTTCGTATAGAAATTTATCTTCTGAATCGGCTAACTTAACCGACTCGTCATCGGCAAATCCTGTAACAGAACAAAATGAAATTTTAGTGAATTTTATCCAAAGTTTATTGACCTTAGGCAAAGAATTAATAGACCAACACGAAAACAATCATGTTAATACTTTAATCGAAAAGGAACAACTTCTGTCGAAAATTAAAGTTAGTTTCGGCAGACATAAAATTTTCAATGATACTATTTTATTTTAAACAGGAATGTCAACACGAAATGGATCGTTTAAAAAATTTACATGCTAATACGAGCCAACCTTTAATTGCAGAATTGACAACTGTAAGTTTCTTTCCCTACTAACATGATTTGAATATTTTTATATAGCTTGCTACATCTATGGCAACAGCTCGTATTCAATTAGAAAATTGCATCGAACAACAACGTGAATTTGCTACGGAATTAGATATATTCATAGGCTGGTTGAAAGCCTTGACGTGTGAATCTGAAATAATTGATAATCAAGTAAAACCAAAAAGAAAGCTGTTAGCATAGTCTCTTTGGGACCAAAAAATGTGAAACACGATGTAGTTGTTGGTCACAAATTGTTTTTTTTTTCTATCTATTCTGCGGTACATTACTTCTTCGCCAGTGTTTGCCTTTATCTTTCACAAATATAATAGGAAAAGAGAAGTCAATCATAGATCTTATATAAACAATGTTAGTTATGATACGTGAGACGGTGGAAAATTTTTTTTTTGAAAAAAAAAATCTATATGTATGCATACAAATATTTGTTTGATAATAGGAGATTCAATTAACGTTGAATGAACGGCAGGGCGATTTCAATAAATTAATTAAATCCAATCAACAGAACGATTTTTTAATTGAAGAAAAAATTGAATATTTAATAGAAATGTGGTCTAATTTAACATTAAAGGGTAAGTTTGACGATGATGTAAGAGGAGAAGCTTCTTTTCTTCGTCTCCTCCTCCTCCTCCTCCTCCTCCGTCTTATTTTAGTCAAACAATCATCAACCAAAATTATTTCATAGCCATCTGTATTTAGTTAATTCACTTAATTATATCATCATTTCATTAATAGAACATATAGATCGAATAGGAAAATCTCAAGATGATTTTGTTTCTCATCATCGATATACATCGTTAACTTATGTCTTATGCATGAAATTTAATTGTTCTTGCAATATTCTATTCTATTGAACCTGACGATTGTTCCTAAGAATAAGCATAGAGGAAAATGTATGACTAACATATATCGAGTGAGACTAGGCACACTACACTTGGGAAAAGCGCGCGCGAGCGCGAGATAGGGAGACAAGCAAACATATAATTGAATTCTTTTCTTCTTCAGTCATCCCATCATACTCTTCGATGGTTGCTTGTCTTGCGCAGGAAGTTAAACACTAGTACTCAAGCACGTCCTTATTTCCATGTTTTTACTTTCACCGGATCTTTGTAGTCAGTGCAGAAATTCTCACAAAGAACTCAGTCAGCCTTTCGCGATAGAGCAAGAAATACGCATGTTGTTGTCAATGATGTAATAGAATATAATTAGTGAATGAAGAAATCGTTCAACTTTAGATGAGTTTTTTTTCTATGATTAATAGCAACTGATATTATTATAAATGCATATATCATAAATGTAATGAGCTATCGGTCATGCGAATATGTGCAATACGCACGTACATATTCACATAGCCGGAGGTGTATTCATAATGATGATCTCATTTTCTCTTATTCTTTCATCTGTTGAATGAATACATAACTTAAGTTCCTATTCATAGTTTTTTTTCTTCTTCTTCTTCTTTTTTTTTACATCGTTACAGAGTAATAGTTCACCTTCTTACGCACACTTCCTTCTCATAAATTGTAGACATTGTAAAGTAGTCGTATTTTCTCTGTCGTTTCTTTTTTCTTTTTGTTTTACATCCAATTCTTTTTCTTTTGTTATAGTCGCTGGTTCTCCGCCCGTAGTGACTAAGCATTTGTCCTCGGCAGTACCATTGGCATCATCATCACCACCAGACATTATTGAACAAGCACAAAATTTATTAGACACGATTGTACAATTAGGAAATCGTCACGAAATAGAACAGCATAAAAATAAAATTCAAGTAAAATAAAATACAAAAACGCCTCTTCTGTATTCTATTGTGCTATGCCTTTATCGTTCGAATAGGCATTTTTAACTCGTTTGAAAAGTTCACAAGCGTCGGATTCGAACACAAAATTACCTCATACAAGTATGCACTATCAATATTGACTATCGTTATCTCTATTCTGTTTGCTTAGTACATGATGAACTTGCCAATCGGCACTTGATATTACAACAAATGTTAATCGATACATCTCATATCGATCATCTTCGTGTAAATTTAGTCTCACATTTCAATACAGAAAATAATACTGTAACAGCTACGAATGAAATTAAAACATTAATCGATAATTATCCAAAAGAAATGACAAATCAAATTCGTCAATGGTTAACTGAACAACAACGACCTCGTGTTGCGTCACCATTGGTCATTGTTGATAATTCGAAGACTATTGGTGATTTTGAAAAGTATTTCAAAGATTTAGAAGAAAATTTTGTTCAATATCAACAAAACGAACATAATCAAGCGAAATTAAAGGTTTTAGCAATTTTCTTTGCATAAAAACAAAAAGAATAAAAGAAATGTCTCTTTTTTTAGAAACTGATTCAACTCATAGAAAATCGACCAAATTTATCAGAAAATTTAAATGATCACGATAAACAACATGCTGCCAATTTACTGCAACAGTTTGATAAAATAAAAAAGCTAATTGCAGATATTCGAAAGAATAGTTTAATTAAAAAGACAAACATTGATAATACCGTCGGTCATATTGATGCGTTAATAAAGCGTACACGAGATGTAGAAGAACAAATTGAACATAATCTTAAACAACCTATACATGATTATGAAAAACTTATTCGCGATTGTCAGGTCAGTTTTTCATCTAGTTGAATCTATTATGCATATAGAAAACAATAAGATCTCATGGGAATAACTCGATTGCAAGGTCACTATAAATTTCCAAATGAGATTCACTCGAAGATAATTGAACTATACAAACAGAAATATAATATCCGCATTTCCCAGTTATTGAGCGTTGAAATCAATTATCTGTCATTTATCATACGAAGGAAATTGTTCCTAAGTGTAAAGCATCGACTGACACAATCAGATTTCGGCTCAAGCGTTTTTAATAGAATTTTTTCTATTGTTATAAAGAAAACAGAACATCAGCTACATTAGGGTCGATTGGATGATTTCTCACGAAAAATAAGAATATACGAAATAATGGAGTTTTCATCCGATTAAACGATAT
Source organism: Rotaria socialis (assembly GCA_905331475.1). NCBI lineage: Eukaryota > Metazoa > Rotifera > Eurotatoria > Philodinida > Philodinidae > Rotaria > Rotaria socialis. The sequence continues at coordinate 222,973 of CAJNYU010000987.1, read as the reverse complement.
GTTTGAAATAGTTTATCGTTCATATTCGTGTGATTTATTTTTCCTATGAATAAAAATTCAGACCTTTGTTTGTTGAATTTAGTTAGTAATAATAGTCAATCGAATTGCTAAATTTAATCAGATTTCAAGACTATCTATGGAAAGAAAAGACAATTATATTCTCCTGATGGAGAATATATTTATTAATCGCAATGGATTGTCACATTCGAGATTTTTAGCTGTAACTGAAATAATGTCATTTTTTGTTTTGTGTCATGTTTAGCGTATCATATCTGAACTTAATCAAAATCTTCGCATGCCGGTTGAAGAAGCAATCAATAATGGAAAACGTTTATATTCATTAGATAGCAAAGACTATAGCAATGTTGAAAGTGCTGGTAAGTAAAAACAGTGAGCAGAAAAAAATGAAAGAAAAAAAGCAGAGGTCGTTCGTTGCTAATCCCCAATTATTATTTGCTATTGGAATCGACCATTGAAGGAGCGCATAGCTAAGCCTTGGTATCAAGCTACGACTGACTCTGACCTTCAGTTTTTTTCCTATTTTGTTATTGTGCTTTATCGCTCGATTTTTTGCTTTCTAAATATTGATTTTATTGTTTTTTTCCTAGACGATACTGGCGGTGGTTCATTATTATCACCACCTTCGTCGCCACTGAAAAAACATTCTGATTTAACATTACGGAAAGTTCGTCGACATGTTCTTCAATTAGCACAACATTGGAAAAATGCTAATAGTAATATTCAATATCGTTTAAATTTATTGCAAGGTGCTCAAACGGTAGATTTATTTATTTTTTTGTTGATCAAAGAAAAAAAATGTTGTTTTTTAAATAGGCTGTCGAAGAGTTACGCCACAAGTGTGACCGGTTGCATGCGCACTTGTTGGAAACTGAACTTGCCTATGCACATAAACCACAAATTAAAGCATTGAATGTCGAACAGGTGCCAGCCGAAATCGAACAAGCTAAGGTAATGAAATTAAAATTCGACAGTTTAGTTTTACTGTTGATGATATTTTTCTTTCGTAACTATTTTATTTCTTAGCAACTATTGTCTAAATTAATCTCGTGTAAACCATCCATTCATGATATACTACAATTGGCACAAACTGTCGAACGTGAATATGATATCCATGTGACTAATCGAGCTCAGGAACTCAATGAAAGGTTTGAAATAACAATATTTTATTTTTTATCTCTTATCTTTTTTCTAATCAATAGATGGGAACATTCCGTAACATTAACATCACAACGAATTCAATCACTACAAGATTCGATTAAAAATACAGCCAGTGATATTTATTCAAGTTCAGTAGAATATCCGTGGCAACGTGCAGCAGCCATCAATAAAATACCGTATTATATAAAGTAATAATTAGATTTTGTATTTTCTTCATTCCTCACGAACTGTTTTTGTTTTCATTTTTAAAAGTCACTCGGATCAAACGACTTCTTGGGATCATCCAAAAATGTAAGTTTAATAAATTGTATTCTCAATGGGATTCGAAACTGAAACGAGGGTTATCGCGTCCTTATCCTATGATGACTCATCAGTCGTGATAATAGAACATTTTTTTTCTAGGCATGAATTAATGACTTCATTTGGAAATTTTAATGATATTCGATTTTCTGCGTATCGTACAGCGATGAAACTTCGTACATTGCAAAAATGTCTTTGTCGTATGTAGTATTTCGTTTTATAGTAATGTTGTCTAATCTTTATGTTCTAGTTGATTTGACGTCATTGAGTAATATAATTAGCGTATTTGCTGAACACGAAGTAGCTGATCCAATAAATAAAACTATCGATGTAGTAGAGATACTCGATTATTTACAAAAAATATTTGAAAAAACATCAAATGAATATCCACATTTCACTAATGTTATATGTACTGTCGATTTAACATTGAATTGGTTATTAAATATCTATGACATGTAAGTTAGACGATCGGTCATAGATTTAAGTTTTTTTGTAAATTTTATTTTAAAGTAATCGAACTGGCACTATTCGTTTATTATCAATGAAAATGGCATTAGCGTTACTTAGTCGAGGATATATTGAAGAAAAATATCGATGTAAGTGAATCCGACAAACGATATTTAGAACTCATGGTCTATTCTAGATCTATTTTCTTTGGGAGCATGTACCAATAATAATCGCGAAGTCCTTGATCGACAACGTTTATCGGTTTTATTCCAGCAAGCCATCGTTGTATGTATTCTTTATTACATAGCTGTGATTCGTGAATGATCAACCATTTAGAGAGTTGTGAAAATTATTATTTATTTTTCTGTTTAGATTCCAAAGCAACTTGGCGAAGTTGCAGCATTTGGCGGATCAAGTGTTGAGCCAAGTGTTCAAAGTTGCTTTGAATATGTAAATAATCGAATAGTTTGAAAATGAATAATGCGGTGAAAATCTTTCTAGGCACATAATCCGGATGTCATAACAGCGGATGATTTTCTCGAATGGGTCAAACTAGAACCGCAATCACTTGTTTGGCTACCTGTCATGCATCGCTTAGCAGCAAGTGAAGTAGCGAAACATGAAGCACGCTGTAATATATGTAAAATGTATCCCATACTTGGCTTTCGTTATCGTTCATTGAGACATTTCAATTGTGACATATGTCAAAATTGTTTTTTTTCTGGTAAACAAACCAAAATCTTTAAAATGGCTGATCCATTACAAGAATATTATACTGAGGTGAGTTAATTTGTGTTTAATAAACATGAAAAACTTACTGTTTTTATTTTAGACCACATCTTCGGAAGATATTCGAGACTTTTTTCGTATATTTAAAAATAAAGTATGGGCTAAAACGAGGAAAACTCCTAAACTTGGTTATTTACCATTGCCACATGTTTTCGATAATACTGTATCAACAAGCGAACAGCAAATTTTATCATCGCCAGCATTAGCTTCTCCAAGCACGACACCTTCCAAGTAGAGAAAAAAAAAAGAAATGTCTGTAGTGAGATTTGTCGATTTGTTTTTAGGCCACATATTGAAGTCACACCCCTAATTTCTTCATTGACTGAATCGTACGTAGATAAAAAAATATTTTTTGAATAAAAAAACCAACTTTTCAATTTTCACTATCGTAGGGATGATGAACATATGATTATTGCACAACATTGTAGAAATTTGAATAATGCTGTGAGCAAAGCGGTACGTAGTGATAAATAGCAAAGAAGGCTCTGGTTAATCATAACTCAGCCAGTTCGAAAAATCTTAAATAGAAGATTATTTGTTTTTTTAGCCCCATTTTTTTCCTAATGAACTATTAGTTCATTCATCTTCACTGGACCATGAAGAACGCGTTGAACTGGAAGCAATAATTTGTGATCTCGAAGACGAAAATCGTCTTTTACAAAATGAATATGAACGTCTTTGTCAAGAACATAGAGAACAATCTCTAATTTTAAATGAACAACAAGAACAGTTATTATTTAATGATAATCAATTAGAAGTTTATAATGATCGTAAAATGCTGCGTGAAGCAAAACAATTAAGACAACATAAAATTAAGCTTGAACAAAGGATGAAGATTCTTGAAGAACATAATAAACAGTTAGGAAAACAAATGGAACGTTCAAAACAGTTATTATCCAAAGAAGTAATGATAATCAGTTTCTCTAGTATACAATACTCGATTCCCCAAATGTCTTAGATAGATTCCCTTCGATCTTTTTTTTTGGCAATTCTCAGACCTCCTTATTATTCACTCGAGCGCATTGAGACGGTTACGAAAGAATAGTTGAGATTCTTTTTTATCTACATTTTATTTTGTATTAACTTTTAGTCTCCGGTACACACTCTACGTCGATCAGTTGATCGAAATCTTGAACGCCAACCAAGTAATTGAGAATTGTTTTTCGAAAAACAAAACAACCGAAATTTTTTTTTATCAACTAGATTTATTGACTATCGACAATCTTTTTCATATGGCCGATGATCTCAACCGTGCAATAGGCGATCTCGTTTCAGTCATAACTGAACCACAATCAACTGCATCTTCAAATTTTTGCCATCAAATTGTAACTTCGTAAACTAATTATTTTAGGGAAATAATTTTCTTTCTTTCTTTCGTTTCTGTGTCATGTAACTAGACAAATTCATTTTGAATCTCTATTCTCAGGCAGTGATGGTCAGATAATAATCATGACTATTGACTAATTTGTTTTTTCAAAATTATTCTAGACCCTATCTAAGTCATTATTTCAATGTGTTGTTTTGTCTGTTTCATATAATTATATACACCTATGCATACATTTTAATTTAGTGAATAAAAACCAAATAATCTAAAAATATTCTAGATGTCGAGTATTTTAGCACGAACATTAATCAAACGAAGCTTGATCTTACAATGTCGAGGAATAGCATTATCGTCGTTGAAAGGTAGTGCTAAACCCGAAGGAGCTGCCCAACCGAGTAAACAAACGGCTTTATATAATTTTCATGTGAATAATTCTGGACGCATGTGAGTTTCTAGTATCTAAGTTATAAGAGTACTTGAAATTTGCTGTTGTCTATTTATCAGGGTTAGCTTTTGTGGTTGGACATTGCCTGTTCAATATTCCGCATCTGTTATTCAATCTCACTTATATACACGCTCACATGCTTCAATATTTGATGTCTCTCATATGTTACAAGTAAAAATAAAAGGTGCTGATCGGGTTCGGTTTTTTGAGAAATTAGTTGTTTGTGATCTTGAAAATTTACCTGAAAATTGCGCAAGTTTAACTTTGTATACAAGTGAAAAGGGTGGCATTCTTGATGATTTGATTGTTACGAAAACCAATGACGGTTATTTATTTGTCGTATCAAATGCTGGCCGAGCAACAGAAGATCTTGCTCATTTACATACTCAACTTGCAAAAGCCAAACGACAAGGTTTGGATGTTGACATTGAAGTACTTAGTGATCAAGCATTACTTGCCTTACAAGTAAATTCTAAAGAATCTATTAAATAAAAATCCTACCGTTTCTTTTCTTTTAAAGGGCCCACGTTCAGCTGAAATACTTCAACCCTATCTTGGATCATCAGTAGATCTCTCAAAAGTTTATTTCATGCAAAGTCGATTAACCAAGTTTAATAATGATCCGTCGATTCCATGTCGAATTAATCGTTCTGGTTATACGGGTGAAGATGGTTTTGAAATTAGTATTTCCAATAGTAATGTTGAACGTGTTCTCAATGCTTTATTATCCTCGGGTGTTGCTCAAATGGCAGGTCTCGGTCCACGAGATTCTCTTCGTCTTGAAGCCGGTCTTTGTCTGTATGGTAATGATATTGATGAGCAAACAACACCTGTCGAAGCTGATTTAACATGGACTATTGCAAAACGACGAAGACAACTCGCTGATTTTCCAGGTGCTAAAGTTATTTTGGATCAAATCGAAAAAGGCCCACCACGAAAACGTGTTGGTATAAAATCAACTGGCTCATGTCCAAGAAGTGGAGCGGAAATTCGAAGTGGTCGCGATGAAAAAAGTCGAATTATTGGCAAGGTAACAAGTGGTTGTCCAGCACCGTCACTTAAACTTCTCAATGTTGGTATGGCTTATGTTGAAACTCCATTATCAAAAATTGGCAATAAAGTCAATATTAATATTCGTAATCGAATTATTGAAGCTGAAATTGTTAAAATGCCATTTGTGCCAGCACAATATTATAAACCTCAAGCAAGCAAAAAGAAGCAATAGGCGCAAAATAATTTTTTCGCTCTCTAAAATTTGGTTCCGGTATTATATGTGATGAATGACTTTGTTCTTTTCTTGTTCTGTGTGATAAGTAATTCTTTATTCCAAAAAAAAAGATAATTTTTTGATTTTGATAGAATAAAATAGAATCATGGGATGAAGATTTTTCTTCTTCTAAAAATATCAATTCGGCTGATATTATCGCCTCTAGCTTTTACGTTCTCTCTTAAAAATATTGAATTCGTCTATCGATTATTTATTTAATTTGATTAGTATCAACTGTCATAAAGTATTACTGCATATTGCCCAATGTATCTAGCATAAATGCGATTGTTTGACTAACATCGGTTTCTATTATTTTACGACGACAAAGATCTATTGCATTATGGATCCGTGGAATTTCGAGTGAATCATCAGTAATATGCTGTAATGCATATTCATATTCTATTAATGCTCGACTAAAGTCATCCATTAGTTGGTATTCAAGCGCAGAGCTTGTGTAAATCAGAACCCACAAGGGATGTCGTTGTGGAAGTGGAGCCTTTTCACAATGAAAAATTGCTTCTTTATAGCAAGATAATGCTGATTGATGATCACGTATTTTGCGATACAAGTGGCCACGATATATGTGACAACGGATAATGTTTTGATGATGTGGTAGACCAATATGGTTATAAATCGAGTTGACATGTTCAAAGTACTCCGTAGCTAAGTTGTATTCATTTTCAGTTAATACTGACGCTACACTGAGATAACTGATGGCTGTTGCCTCATTATTTTCCGGCAGATACGATTGGCAAAATTTAAGTGCACGATTAAAATAACTGATAGCTGTTGAATGGTCACCTTTATTTCTATAGGCAAATCCGATGTTATTGAGACAAAGAGCTACACGAGGATGGCGTGGTTGTTCACATTCAATAGTTGCAAGCGATTGTAAAAATATCTTCAGAGCTCCATCAAGATTTTCTTGGGCCATCATAACAGAGCCAATATTGCTCTGTGCAACTGTTTCGCGGAGAGCACTTCGGATACGTTCGTTTTTATATATGCTTAGAGCTGTCGCGAAATTTAATAATGCCATTGGATATTGTCCTTGGGAATGATAGACGTCACCTAAAGAATTGTACATTGCACCTCGATGTGGATGATTCTCCGGTAATGATTGAATCTGGCGTGTCAGTGCTAGTTCGGCGCACTTTAAAGATTTCGATGGATCACCAATAAGACGGTAAACTATGCTTAAGTTATTGTATACTTGCGCAATCATGTAGTGATTAGGCGGCAAATAATTGTTTCGAATACGAAGTGTTTCTTCTAAATGGTACAGAGCTTGTTTGTAATTACACATTGCTTGGTAAACAATGCCGAGATTTTCGTGGCTGCATGAACGTTCAACTGCCAGATGCTTTTGCTCATTTTCAGGTAAAGTGGCATCATCATGACGCAAACTGAGACCCTTGTTTATGTACTCCTGAATTCGCCGAGATCACTATGTACAAGGCCTTTATTATTGTAAGCAGATGCCAGTTTACGATTAAAACGATTAATATGCTGATATGCGTTCGGCTTCAGATACAAATCAATCGATTTATTCAAGTGGTCCATTGCATCTGGAAATTTATTCATTTTTTGATATGTATAGCCCAAATTATTGTGAATCAATGCTAGATCAACGCTGTTAGACGGAAGTTCTTTCAGTAGGATTTGACTAGAAATATTATTCCAACACATACCATCGATATTGAAGAAGAACTGAACACTCACTGGTATTTTTCTGATTTATTGAAATCACCTCGCTGCAAGAGAAAATCTGAAAGTGTTATTAGAGACGTTTCTTCTTCTATATCTTCTTCGAGCCAGGTCCGTAGGCCACTCCTGATACGATCTTCATAGTTAACCATGTGTAATTTTATTTCCCAAATATGCTCATCCTTCAAAAACAAAATCCTATCTAATAATTGCACAAAAATATTATGTTTTATATACCAATCAGCCGATAGATACATCTCTTTTGTCGCTCTTTCAAATAAAAAGCAACTTTTCGAAAAATTCAGCCATTTATGAATACTACTTTACTTACGAATGAGCAGAGATTCAGCTCGGTTTACATATCGATTTTCATAGAAATTTAATAGAAAGTAGATTGGAATATAGACCGACAAATTGATTCAATCTCTATCTTTCTCTTGATATTTTATATCTGCTAATAACTGTATATTCTTATAGCCGCAGATAGTTTTTATAGGATGTAGTAAAGTTACTTCATGTAAAAAATAATATTAATTTAGCAGCAAAATTAAAAACAGTTAAAGAATTTTTCAATTTCTTCCAGCGTTAAAAGTACAAATCAAGAAGACAATTCAAAATCGATGTTAAAAACTAACCAGTGCGATTGGAAAGGTTTTTCATGACAACAGTACTGGGAATACACCGGAAAATACGCATGCATTATAATTTTAGAACCTAGTAAACTGGCCAGGGCTACTTTACTGTTTGATTAGTTTCAATACTATTGATAGAGTCAAGTATTGATCTTTTTCTTTTATCGAATTCCCTTCATAGACAATTTTGAGTCATGCATCGTTGTAGAAATATGTAAGTAAATTCAATTTAACAAGTCAAATTTTTAGAACAATATCATAAGAGTACAAATCAGTGTTAGTAGCAGAAGTGAATCTACATGAAAATTTCAAAAACTTTGAGTTTATCTATTCGGAATGACTATAAGACTTCAAATTAATTACTATTGTGTGGAAAAACAAAAATTTGTAAATCGTTTGAACTAATTAAAAGATCTTTATACTTATGTTCATAGTGAACTTTTAGGATGCGCTCTCTATTGGTTTTTGTTCATAAGATATTCTCGTTGAGCAATATCGAATTTCCGACTTACTGTTTCATTGATTGATTCTAATTCGAAAACACTTCCGATTGACAGCAGAACTTCATTTTCGCCTTCTTCATCTGACTCAGATAAAATAACGAATGGTACCGATGACATATCTGTCTTGTTATCAATATGTATTTCTTCCAGTACACTAACTTGATCATTAGTTAGTGATTTACATACAAACTTCTCAGCAGCTACTTTCTTCAAGCTAGTTGATACGAATGTAGTAAACCAGATAAGTTTCTTTTCGCTGGTGGGCGCCAGGAGCATCTGAATTTCATCTTTTGACATGATTGTACCTCGATAGACCATTATGGTTTGTTGTTGGTTACGTTTTAACTGTTGTTCACAATAGGTTTCCTTCAGTTTATGATGCAAATCGTGAATGAAAAATCGAAAACTGAATAAGAGATCAATGTCATCTGTACGGCAAGCTTGGTTGAAAAGACGAAAGAGAAATTTATCTTTAGTGTACCAATCTATAGCGTCCGTAGGCCAATATGTTCGATTGAATAAATGAATATCATTCTGTGCTGACACGTCCTTCTTGTAGGCAAGAAAACTTTGTTGAAGTAAATCATCTTTACTTCTCGCTGTTACCGGCATTCGAAGAAGTACTTGAACAAGCAATTGAAACCACATAAACTTAGCACTCTCATTATTTTATTTATCGAGTGCCATTTGTGGTGCATCCTCACTAAAAGCACAGCAACCAGACGACCAACGTTGAGTCAAGTAACTTTCCCGATCATTTTGCAACGTGTTGATAATGTGTCGTTCTTCGCTTGTATGAAAAATATCTCGAATGCGTGGATCTGGTTTCCAATGAAACGACCATTTATCAATAAGAACATAGATAAAAACAGTAATCTGAGAAGATAGAAATCTACGAGTTGTTTTCAAGAGCCGATTAATATAGCGATCGCGTGCGACAACAAGTAAAAGGCGAGTGTCGGAAGTACAGTATTTAATGAACGATGAACATGAACCAAAGTCAGTAAATGTATGAAGTGACAAACTCACGTAATGCTGAATATTAAGACCCAAATCTTCTCCATCTATATCTTTACCTTTATCATCCAACCAAATGATAGTGCAATCTGTAATTGCATTCATTTTAATAGTTGTGCTTCTTGCATGACGTTTGTTTGTTTGTAGTTGTATGTCATGGATGCCATTCGTCTTTCCTTTCAGTTTTCACGTTACTTTAAATGTTTATTTGCAGAACATCGTAGCATAGTGTTACAATTATGAGCACGATAGTACATTGAATATTTCTTGCTAGCAAAAACCTAGGATTATAAACTTAGGTGATTATGATGTATGCCGAGATCACCTTTCCAAGAGGGTCATGCTCCTTATCTGTTATGAAATTACCTATCGCAGATGTCGTAAGCGGCTCATTCTCAAAAGATACTTTTTTTTTTACTATAGTCTGCTGCATTTTCTTAAGCATAACTACTTAATGATTCTATAGCTACTTATTGGTTTTCTGTAATTACTTGCTGAGAAGACCACGGCTATGCTTAAGGATTTTGCGAAAGAAAAAGTCATACGCTGCAGAGATCTGGGCAAGAGAAAGCGAAACTCTTAATACTGCTAATATTTAATTGACGACGAAATAATCGAAATGGTTGAAATTCCTGAATTGTTTCAAATATTTATGATATCAGGGGTATTAATGATATAAAAGAGAAAGAGGTACGTTATAGGATTTTTTTGGGAAAATGTATGAAAACATTAATATGGCAGAGATGGTTTTTTTAATTGGTGTAGAAACTTTCGAGAAATACGTGATCTTTGAATAATTATAGTAAAGTTGGAAGCAGCTGTAAAATAATCAAGTAGCTAATAGCTTTTTTTAAGTATCTCTTTTGAGAAGCTACGTATCAATATTCTTGATATAAATATCTATCATAATAATTAGAAAACTTTTCAATTAGTTTATCAACTTAAAAAGTTGTTTGCTTTTTTAATTTTTGAAAAAAAAATGAGTGAATATGTAACAAGTTGGCTGTAGTGCTTATTTTGATACATCATTAATTTGTTTAATTCCTAATACAGTATCATCCGAAAAATAGCGATTATTATTTTTGTTAAAATATCATGGATCAAAAACATTCATGTGATAACTGTACGTAAAAAAAACCTCTCAAAATTATCCGATTCGGAAGAAATTGTTACTTTACTATTAATTTATTATTTCAATTGCATCGATTCATTCTTGAAGATACAGACAAGAAAATACTCTTGTAGCAATCCAATCGACTTTTTCATTGACTTGTGTTTCTAAGAAAAAAGACAAATAGTTCGAATGATCATAGATTTAATCGTAGGAAAAACAAAATTGTTTTCATGTTGCGAATGATGCTTTTTCTTCTATTTTTTCCATGTTTCGAGCATACTCTGCTTAATCCGTTATACACCTAAATTTATTAGATTATCTTGTTGACTTTCTTGTAATAATTTCTTTATTCTAATTGTAATTCAAGAATTCATCTATATCCATTTACGCATATGCAAAAAGACAATGAAAATACTATAAGGAAAAATCGAGAATCCTATTGATTTGCTTTTCAGAATATAAATCAGTATATATATCACAAAAAGTATTCAAGTAGAGGTGAATCAACATTTATTTCGTGGAAGATTATGCAGTAATATTCATGTTCGATTGAATATAGTTATTTCATTGTGGTCGTTCGAAAAGAATTGTGAAACAAAGTGACATAAAAGGAGCTAGATCTTTTGTTTTATATTTATTCAAAGGTTTCATCCATGAGTAAATAGAATACAACTAGTATAGATCTTTGCACGTAGTAGATGAATAATGTTATTGAAAAAATTCTTTTTCACTGCGAAGATGATAACATGTTGTTATCCCGCAATTTCACCTTGCCAAGTAACTTTGTTAATTCGCAAAAGAAGAATTTGTTCGTGATCTCATTTTCTTGCCATTTTTTATTCAATTGTATGATTTCCAACTTTATATCGTCTTGTTCCTGAAAAAAAGAATGAAAAACGTTAATTCAAAATTTAGACATTCATGGATCTTTCTCTGTCATTCTTCGTCTAAAATCAATTCGTTTAGAATGTGTGCGTCACACTAGAGGTCAGATATGAAACAATGTGTTTGTTTTAGACGGTGGGAGAGAAAGATAGATGCTTATATATTCTAATCATTGATATAGATGATTCATCATTTGTGCTTCAATTAGTCGAATAAGTCTAACAATGAATTCATCATAAACGAACTGTGCATAATTGGGGGCCGCCTCCAGGTAGGATGCAAAAGTCACAGGGATCACATCTAGATAGAGCCTAAGGGATCGAAGGGGTTACCCTTAATTACGACCCAAATAATACTAGTGATTGAATGGAGGTAATCTAGCGATTGTGGATAAATCAGTGAATAGAACTGTTTCAGCAATTCTTTCGTTCATTTGACCTGAACTACGATTTGAGAGCTGTTGTAATCCTAGTGGTGAGAAAGCAGAAATATATCGATAAATAGAAGTAATTCCACGATCAAATTCTTTATTGCTTTATTTCTTCCTTATTACTTTATTAATTTTCCTGGCTTCTAGTTAGTACTATTAATTCGAAATAACAGTTATTACTTATTACAGGTAATAGTAATATGCTACCCCTACTAGACATATATAATAAGATCCTAGCTTTGTTCCTTGGTAGTTTGCGGTAGCAAGATGAGCGAGTTGAAGAAACAAATATTCGGAAACTATGATTTTCCAAACTTTAATGAGCCTATTCTATCGCTTATTGCCAATTCATTGAATATCAAGTATTTAGATACATCGATTGAATATATTAGATAAGAAACTGTATGAAATACTATAATGTATTGTTATATGAATATAGCTAAAGTGGGTTCATTATGACTGATTTCTTGCATATTCTATTTGGAGAAGAAACGCTCACGCTTATCAGCACTCATGGTCGTGAGCTGCACACCCCTAATCTACCAGGATCCATGTTTTTTACATTGTTTGAAGATTGCTGTAAAGCGAATGAGTTTTTGGTGCATTGTGGTAGACTCCGATGTATTTAGTAGATTGAAGTAGCTTCTAACAGATTTCCGTACACTCCAGTCAATCTATTGTGCAATCTAATACCCTTTATTAGGAACAACAGGATCCAATAGGATCTAGGATCCACTTTCCCCCCATTGACATTTAAAATACATCAAAATAGTACCTATAACAGTATGGCGAATCTAGAATAGCTGTGGAATTTGGTGACCATTATCGAAAGCTATGATTTAAAATTTCCCTAAACTATTGAACTTCAATTAACATATATACTAGGATTTTCTCTCAGTCTTTCTCACAAATATGAAGATCAAAGGTAACACTAATTTGTAGTACATTGCATGTAGTTTTTAAATCAATAATTTGCAATGTCATTAATAATTACAATTGAAAAATAGACAAACTTATAAATTAATCAAGGTGATTTAATAATATTTTTATTTTTGTTACGAAATCTATAATTGAAATTTCACTTTTCAGCGATATCGGTTAACAGTTGTTTATTACAGTTTTAGTTTCTTTTTTCTGCTTTCTATTCAACCTTATCATCATTTTGGTATGCGAAGAAAAGATAAAGAATCTCTCTTATGCTACCTTTCGTCAATAAAAAACATCATCAACATGCAAAAGTTATCGTTCTTGAAGGAAAAATTCAAGCAACAATGTTTTTTCTTGTGTCTTGCTCTCTAGATAAAAAGATTTTTTGCAAACATTGGTCGTATCACTTGTTTAAAGTAAAGTAAAAGTATAAAGCTCGTTACTTCTAAACAATTTCGGCTATTCAAAATCGAACAACAACTTCCAAATCACTATTTTTGATGAAACGTAAGTATTCTGATGTGCCACAGAAAGTTACATCAATTTCCAATTTCTTCACTTGATTTTGTATCGATCCATAGTCTAGCAAACTTGAGTATCCACTAGAATATGAATGCAGGGTAATAAGTTAGTTGCTATATAATGTCAAACTATTCTATTATACAATGTGATTTATTTTCAAATATTTTTGAAGTATTTAAATTTACCAAATAGAAAGACGAGCCCAAGTTGGAATACGAAAGTTTTTTATTTTTCGAACTACTCTTGGAGCGGAAAATATTAGCGGTTCAAACAGGTCCATATTAAGTGCACACATACTCATGCAGAAGGTATTTACCAATACTAGATCAAAAAAGAAAACACTAACATTTACTATTTGATAGACTAGCAATTTGCCTATTTTGATCAGCTTCTCTTGTCACTAGGTTGGAAATTCAGAGCATGATTCTGTCTAGACTGAGTATCCATAATCGCCTGTTTAAGACTCGAGACAGTAAATTCAATAGCCTGCATACTCGTTTTGTTTAATCATCTCTACTTTGTTACAGCCACAATCATTCCTTAGGAGTTGAATGATATCGGTCACATAAATAAAAGCACTCAATGTTTTATCCTATAATGATATGATTTCATAACTTTTGATTGAAAAACAATTGTTTGCATTAATCTTAGAGTGATGGCTTCACCAAATAGTTGTTTCACATGCCGCAAGTCTGGCAGCACTTCTTTCTGTCGTGGATGCAATGCCTATTTTTGCGACGCTGATTTTGCATGTCATCGGAAAATGTTACTTAATGATCTGAATGTACTTACAGTAGATCGGAATGATCTTCAAGAAAGAGTAAATGAGGCCGCTTCAAATCTAGGATCTTGCCAACACATAACAGCAAAAATTGATGAATGGGAACGAACTACGGAAAAAGTTAAACAAGCTGCTGAATTGGCTAAAAAGCAGGTTCGAAAAATATTAAACTCTAAGCAAGAAGAAATTACTAGACGATTTGACAATCTATCACAAGAATTAAAGGAGCGAATGGTTCAAAAAAGTGTTGTTGAACAGGACATAGCCCGTTTAAAACAAGAAATAGATCAACTCAAGAACGATTTAACAAAAATAGCTCAGACACCAACAATCGAATTGAATATGAAACAAAGTGATGAAATTAAGTTGTATCATATGATATATGCCGAGGAAAAATCTATAAATGTTGATTATCAATTGCATCAGCTGGAACCAATGGGTAAGTATTTGAGTAGAATACGAAGTGAAAGTTTTAAACGTAATTTGATTCTTATTGAATACAAAAGAAGACTTTTATTTGATGTCGCTATCGCTATAAACTACCAAATGTGATATGAGAATAGTAAACGTGAGCTTCTCTATTTAATTTTAACGAAAAACATATATGCACACGTATAAAAGCATCGAATAACGGTCGATCTACTAACAAACGCTTTTGATTCATTGTAAATAATGAATGAAGTATATGTCGATCATTCTAGTTCTTCACATTTTTATCTACAACAATCCAAAATTATTTAAAATACTCGAATAAGAATCCTTCGGAGTATGAGAAGATATGAATCGATAATTTTCCATTCCATTATTACATGATTTATTAAAGATTATGGCAAAAGATTCAAATCATCGTCATGTACTTCACATAGTATCCGTATTGCTATAATTCTGTTGTACAGCTGAAAAATGAATCAAGACCAATATATGTTATTGTATTTCTCATTACTGTTTAAAGCATCCGATATTAATTAGTAATAGGGAACTGGTTTGTCCGATGTCGACTATTTTTCAACTGTCCGTACCAACTCAAACATGAACCAACTAGATGACACAGAAATAGATATATACTATAATATCATTGAGGTTTAAAATTTTTAATAATCTACAATCTAAATTTAAACTAGTTTCTGGCCAGCCTCACTGTCTCTTTAAATTTTCACTGAGTTCATATTTGCTTTTGAAGTATTTTGACAAATTTTAAAGATGAATTATTTAAGACTTCATGAAATTACAAAACATCAACCATGTGCATGTTTTATTACCTGTAGAAATTCTACAAATCATTTGTTAACCTACCAGTGAATGACATAATACAAATCTGAAAAGCTTAACTTTTTCACCAGCTTCAATCAAATATGCAACTTATCATAGCAAACTGATTAATTTTCTCGAACATAGGACATTTTTCACTGTTGTTCAGTCAGATACTCTACGTTATGAAGAACTTTCAAGAAGCACACCTACTATAGCATTCTCACAAAACAAAAATTATCTTCAGATATATAACTGCTTTAATAAGACAATATATCAACCTTGGATACATAAGATTTCGATATTGTTTCAACACTTTACCAAAATGGCTAGGCTTAGCGAAAAGTTACAGTGCTATCCTGTTTTTGCACTTCCTAATCAGAACAATTTAAATTCCATTAATTCCCTTTGGTATCCTTCATTAAAGGTCTCTGAAACAGTTTCTACATATGCGTTTATGCTCAACAAGTGCAGAATACAAATAGTTTTCTTATAATTAACATGAAACAATGCTCCTTTTTATTTAGAGGAACACCTACGCGCTACAAGCATTGTTACCACTAAGCTTCCCTGTGATGGACATGTTTGTCCAAATTGTTATAACTGTTCACATTCTATCTAAAATCTTCTGAGCTAGGTATATCACTGACTAGGCTTGGTTGTCAACCAAATAAGCCGCTGCAACTCTGGCAAATGTACTAAAGAGTTTTCATAAACCCTGAATTGGTAAAACATTTTAGTGTACTGAAAACTATACTGTCAACTGCATGCGATATTTCAATTGTTTAATGATCTTGATTATTCCATAATGACTGACTTACTAAACTAAACAGGGTTGTCCAATTTGTTGTGAACTACAGAATAATTATGAACAGAAGCATTGGTAAATATGTATACAGTGTCTATGTTCACTAAAACACCTATTTTTCTGACAATTTCAATCGAATCACACACGAGTGACTGAACAGAGCTATGATGAGAAATATTCATTTGTGATGTGATGTTGAATCGTCTGATGAATCTCGATTTATTTTCTTACAAATCAAAACAATAGGTGAACAGAACGATGGTGAGAAATAGTCATTAGTGATGTGATGTGGAAACATCTGATGAATCTCGATTTATTTTCTTACAAATCAAATCAATAAGTGAACAGAACTATTTTGAGAAATATTCATTTGTGATGTGATGTTGAATCAACTAATGAATCTAGATTTATTTTCTTACAAATCAAATCAATAGGTGAACAGAATTATTCTAAGAAGTATTCATTTGTGATGTGATGTTGAATCAACTGATGAATCTCGATTTATTTTCTTACAAATCAAATCAATAGGTGAACAGAACTATTCTAAGAAGTATTCATTTATGATGTGATGTTGAAACATCTGATGAATCTCGATTTATTTTCTTAGGAATCAAATCAATAGGCGTACGTATTCGTTGGAAAAAGACTATTCTTTTGATTCGAGATGACCGGAAAGCGGGTTATTTGATGGCTGTAGTGTGTTGAACATATGGAAGTTGGATTCAGCAAGCGTATAATGCTTTCATTGCTTTGAGTTTTTATATAGCGAATGAAATGAAAGTCTTGATGTTAAAATCAGCGTAATCTTTGAACGAAATATTCGTCGAAATTATTCATACACTAGATTATTTGGATTTTTTTTACCAGTGCAAAATATTATTTGGAGAGAAAGAAAGTTCTCGAATATAATGATACTGACACATATTCTTTGCCGTTGTAATCTTTTCTCTAATTTAAGCTTTCGATTAATCTATCAAAGTGATAATATTGTTGAAAAATAGAATGGTAGGACAAGTCCTGTAGCCGCGTAAACATTGAGCAATCGTTTAATTCGTAATTTTTATTCCCAAATAAGCAGAATATAAAGATAAAATCTGCTACTTGTACTTCGAGATATCGTTTTTCTACATACCCTGGCATAATGTGATGAATCTCGATTTGTTTTCTTACAAATCAAATCAATAGGTGAACAGAACGATGGTGAGAAATATTCATTAGTGATGTGATGTTGAAACATCTGATGAATCTCGATTTGTTTTCTTACAAATCAAATCAATAGGTGAACAGAACGATGCTGAGAAATATTCATTAGTGATGTGATGTTGAAACATCTGATGAATCTCGATTTATTTTCCTAGAAATGACAAAGCACCTGAGCTGATTGATTGGCGTATTTTTGTTCGGCTTTTTCATCTTAATTGTATTCTTGAGTTCTATTCGTACTGTGATGCTAAAAGAAATAAATCAATGAATAGCATGAAAATGAAAGATATTTTTTGATTACAGAATCTTTTATTCGTCTTCTATCTGTGTCGAGAAGTAAAATTTTTAGAAGAATAAAGGAATGAAATCATCATAAGAAAAGTTATATTACATGAGATCCTTGTAAAGCTAATAACTTGTGGGCGGTCATTGGTTGCGAGAAGATTATTTGAATATTTGGATTTATGTTCGTGCAAAGGATGAAGTTCTGCTTAAGCATGGAAACTGTTGCGTTAACATTTCTTTTTATTGAATTATGATATCTTTCGTATTGATTTTAACACAATTTGACAGAGGGAACAATTAATCTCTGTTGAGTGAGGATGTGGTTGTGTAAATTGGTAGTCTACGAGTTGTGCAGCACAGATAGCGGATAAGTGTGGAGTATGCGCGGCAATTCATTGTGTTTCGGTGATTTTCTGTAGACAAGATTAGCGATTGTAAAAATTTATAATTTTCAAAGCGAATTAAAAGCTTCCTTCATATTCTCTTAAATAAAATCGTTTCAGAGTGACCTTCTAGAAGAATACTCTTGAAAAGCATTGTTCTCTCTTCCCAATTTGAACGATGGATTGATTTGAAATTTTCATTGATAAAAATTGAGAAGATATGTAGTCATTGTAGGACTGTGGATTCCCAACAGGATTGTTAGTTGATAGAAATCTGTTGTGTTCCAACTTATGCCAAAAGTTATAAGGTAAACAAATTGAATAATCTATTCGATTGCTTCCTGTTGTTGAATTAGAGTAGAAATTAAGTGCATAATTTATTTCGTGAGCTGAAAATGGTAATTTATACATGTTACTTCCAGACAATCATGTTAGAGTTCTAAAATACACATTAATCATGCAATAAATCTTTGCCTGAAAAATTAAAAATCGCGTGAGAGTAAATGAATGCCAACTCAAAGTACACGAAATTTTAGCAGACTTAAAAATATAAACTAATGTGTAATGATACGATATGAATTATTATAACTATCCTAAGATACGACCGTCTCATAGAAATAGAGACTCTTATTTTGAGCAGTCATCCTACTCCGCAATGTTGACCATTTCGGAACCAGTTGCGCCCCCGGAATCAGTTCCGCCGATTCCAAAATTAGGTCAAACATGAACACTGCCCGATTCCCGGAATAAGGTGAAAGCGGAATCACTGGGAATTCCTAGGAATTACACGGAATTCCGTCCAATTCCGAAATCACAACTTCTATGACTATTATTGTAACGGTTTTCTCTACCTTTCGTGCCTTTGTTTATTATTTTTCACTGAACAGCCTCTTCCTTCTTAGGTAGAGGTATATATATACCACCGAACAGAGAGAACAGAGAGGATACAGATGATATCCTATTGGTGGCTAGCTGCTTGAGAGAGTGATGTTATGTGATTGGTCACACTGGGATTTATTAAAAAATCTCCATGAATTCGAATTAATTCGAATAAAATCGAATAAAATCATAAAATATCTCAATAAATCCCAATAAATTCCACTGGATCCGGAGAGGAATACCAATACCGGAATTTATTAAAATATCCCTATAAGCCTCGGAGCTGCTGACCCGAATTCGTCTTTTTTACGACAGAAGACTTTTTAATGGCACCAGCATTTGTTGCAGGAAGCTGTAAATCTGAAATAGTCTTATTTCAAATCGATATTCCTGATTCTTATTATCATAATGTTGTTGATACATTAAATTTTACTTGCCCATTTTTTAAATTAGAAAATGTCAGTCAGTTTGAAACTGAAAGCGAAGTTATTTTTTCGATGGGAGCATTATTTCGAATTGAATCTATTGAACAGTATATGAAAGGTGGTTTATTTGCCTAAAATTTGAGGCCGAAAATGATGAATTAAGTAAAAACTTTCATATATCAGAAGAATTAGAAAATGGAAAATACGATTGGCAGAATAGATGCAGTGTCGAAAACCGAATTCTATTACTAACAGAAAACTTTCCACAATCGTCCAGAAATATTTTAAATGTTTACATAAAATATGGTGTTTTTGCTGAAGCAAATAGCAGGACAACTACGGAAACTTTAACTACATATCAGAAAGATACTCAAATTACTGATGAAATGTTTGCCTAATTACAATTATTCAATTGCTGTTGCTATGTACTTGAGTATCGGCCTCCTATATTGTCATAGTGCTGAACCTATTTTAGCTATGCAGTTCGGAGAAGCAGCTCTTCATATAGCCGAAACTTATTTACATTTTGATCGTGATGATTCGCTTATTTGTTACAATTATCTTGCCGTAATTCATCGACTAGAAGATCAGTACACAGAAGCACTGTCAATTTATGAAATAATGCTACTAATTGCAAGTGAACAAAATAATACTTCGGCTTTACTCGGTATTTAGCAGATACTTATTACAATTTTGGCTCGTTCTATGAGAGAAAAGGAAATTTAGGTACTGCATTACATTGTTGTAAACAACAGTTTCGATGTCTCCTACAGAAAAACGCATGTGTGATCGATTTAATGAGAGTCTATTCTCAAATCGGGAATACCGGGTGTTGCAAAAATTTTGCGACATTTCGAAAAATGTATTTTATTTCTATAGAACAAGGAGTAACAATGTAATAACAAAGAGCTTGAAACACTACAAGAGGGTATTACTAAACCTACCAATTTTCAGCAATAATGAGTTCACCATTATGTTTTTCCACCGATCGCACTCGTCAAAGAAAAACATTGATCGTGTCCCGTACATAATTAACATCAATTTTTTTCGTTGCCCTTTTCTATTTCTCGACGCAAATCATTAATTGTTTTGACTTTATAATAATCCACGTTGTTGGATATACTGTTCCAAATCGAATAATCTAGCGGATTCAACTCGGGCGAATTTGGGGGCCACTGGCCTTTCGAAATAAAAAACTTGAAATTTTTTTGCACCACTTCTGTACACTTTTATCAGTGTGACAGTTTGCTCCATCCTGTTGGAAACCCCAATTTTGATGCCCGAATAGCCGATCACCTTCCATTTTATAAAATGGTAACAGTTCATCAAGATAGGTTTTGCCATTTAGCCGTTCACTCCTTTGGAAAAAGAAAGGAACTGTAATGTCATTCCAAGTTGCTCCCAAGGCGACCATGATAGAAACCGGATATTTTTCTCTTTCATGAATTCCACCATATTCATTCGCATCATTTCGATTGTTGGCCCACACCTCATCATTTTTTGGATTGAAATAACCGTTCCTAGTGAATATTTTTTCGTCGGTAAACATGATCTTTTTTGTTTTGTCGCAACCCATGTTTTTTCTTATCCATTGACAACACCTCTTTCTTTTCGACTTTTGATCTTCATTTAGTTTTTTAACCTTGATTTTTCTGTAGCATTTTTTGTGCAAATCTTCGTTCAGTACTCGTCTGACGGTCCACAAACTAGTGTTGAAGTCTTTGGCCATGGTTCTTAAACTTTTTCTGGGAATCTTGGAATTAA
The DNA here is from genome assembly GCA_905331475.1 of Rotaria socialis. Taxonomy (NCBI): domain Eukaryota; kingdom Metazoa; phylum Rotifera; class Eurotatoria; order Philodinida; family Philodinidae; genus Rotaria; species Rotaria socialis. Next base: position 201,709 of record CAJNYU010000987.1, on the reverse strand, counting down.
GTCTTTTGTTCACTAAATTGATTAAGCGTTTTGTACAAGCAGTTCTAGGTCTTCCAGATTTCTTTTGAACACCAATCGAACCCGACTGTTTATAACGTTGAATCCAACGATCAACCGTACTTCTATGAACTTTGCCGACCAGCAATTTTGCAATTTCTGGAGCCTTTTTCCCACTTTCAAAGTGGGATATTACCAAATCTCGTACATCATTCCCTTTTACCATTTTGAAATCAAGAGAAACAAAGTGAAAATATGTTTGGTATCAAGAACAGTAAAAGACACTGGAGGCTATTAATATAATGTAAGACAAACTAGATATCGCTACAAGACGACGATGAGGAGGACTTTTTCAAAATGTCGCAAAACTTTTGCAACACCCGGTATGTACGAAAAATACAAGAATTATATCGCAGCTATACAAATTTATATTCAAATACTTATAATAAAACTAGACCCACTACGACGGTATGGTCATTCACTACTCTGGAAATATAAAACTATGATTAAATCGATCCAATATCTAATTAAGCGTAAATGATCGAAAAAATTGAGATACAATTTTCGATTGCTCATGTCGAGATCATGCACGTCAATGATTTTCATGAAATTTATCTCAAAGATCAAATTTCTTTTCTACTTCGAGTTAGATCATCCGAACTCATTAAAAGCATCGTTAAACATGCTACTGGCACACATTTTGACGGAGTACAGCAATCTAAGATGTTATGTCATGTCTTTGAAAAAATTACAATGGCTAATTAAATTATTCCTGAAAGTAATACCACCGTGCTTTGCCAAGATCTATCACCATACACAAATATTACGAAAACTCCGATCAACATTAGATGATTATGGGCGATTTCTTCATTTGATTCAAAGATCTTATTTACCAGTCTCCTACTTTGATCGCTGTAAAGCTCGGCAAAGCTATTCATTGATTAAAGAATATTCAACTAATATAGGACGAGTCATTGATGCATTTGCTGGTTTTTCCCATGCAACTCTGTGCCAAGATAGAGTACAAATGAATTCTCGGCATCGTCACCGCTCGGCATGGATCTATCAATATCGGTTTTGTGGATGTTTCAAGGATGCATACACACTACGCAATCATTCTACTAGACGATGGGCCAAGTTTTGTACGATTTAAACTTCCAATAATAGTAATAACATCTTTGTAACTATCCATACATGTCGAACTTGAAACCTGAATTCAACTGAAACTTCAACTTTCACCAAATGCATTTTTGGATACGCAATATCACAAGAATGATTCATTCAATGTAGCTGAAATTTTCTGCAGGCTTACATACCACTGAGCTCTAAACCCTCAATCAATTTCAGCACCACCAATTGAACTCTTGGGATTCTTTGCATCCCATGCATGCAGGGAAATTTCAATGTTTTGCTGACGTTTGTCCGTTCATATCTACTCACTGGGTAACACCATACGTCTCAAATTTATTTCTGAAACACGTCTTGGCGAGACATTCATATGTTCATACTTTCGACGTATTTTATGAAAACTTTAAATACAGTCACTACGGCGAAAAGCTCCCATTTTTCTGTTAAAATTGCGATTTTGGTACTTGACAATCTAAATTCAAGGCACTTACATTACATCCACAGTTATCGTGCCTGAAACAACTAATCATGTCTGTCATAATTCAAACTTCAACTCAACTGAAACTTTCAAAAAGCACTTTTAGGTGATCGCCTCAAAGCAACAAGGCAAGCGCTTCGAGAGCGTTTTCAAAACCTCTAACACATAACAGAGATGCAACTGTGAGTCTCACGAAAGGCTGCAAAACCGCTACTACACACATGTCGGGACACAAACATGCATACATAATGTGGGTGCCGGGGAAGGGAAATATATTCGTCTTCACTCACACATATGTACCAAAGATTTGGCACTAGTGGCAGAGCGATAACTTGGAATTCGAAGTTTCAGTTTAATTCATTTTTGAAGTTCGACACTACTGAATATATGAGGAATGGTTGATGAGGTCGAGAATAGAACGATCCATATTGTGTAATAGCAATTATATTTCAAAGGTAGTCGTAGCAGAGTTGAATTTGAAAATAGATTAGATGAGTTTTTTTCTGCCGAGTTTCTTGTTCTTGGTGTATGAATTCTGGAGTGCAAAATATAGATGGTGTGAAACATATTGGATTGTTCTCGTGAGTTGATGGTTCGATATTATTTTGGTGAAAAATTATTTTATATAATATTGAATTCATCTAGAGGTAAAGCTTGATCCGTTATATAAGAAGTTCATCAATCTGAAGTATACTTTTTTTCGCTCAGTCCATACAACTGCTGTTTTTGTTTGATATAATTTGTTCTAGTTGGGTATTCCGTTCACGAACAGAAACTCATTTCAACGATAATGTGATACTGAGACATGCCCATGCCAACTATCATTTAATTGTTCCGCTGAATTTTTTTGCTGATCTGCTCTGATTTTACACTAACTATAAAGTGGAAAAAGGAAATTGCTATCGTTGAAAATGATCACCGTTATTTTAAAAGAAAGACATTTTCTGATGAGCTCAGTTCTAATGATAATTTCAGTCACGAAGAAAAATATTAGCAGGTGTATATGTGAAACAAAACATTTCGTGTTCTTTTCTTTTGAAAAGTTCTTCTGAAGCACTAACAGTAACAATTGGCATGAATTAAAACAAATAGCATGAATCATACAAGTTATGGTTGTTTACAATATAATGGTTGTATATTTGTCTTCCGATCGTGTTGAAAGACAAATTGATGTTTTTTGAGAAACATAGCTTGAGTTGAAATTCAAAAGAGATTTAATCTTCTTGGGTGCTGAATGAAATTTTACACATCTAATTCAAAAACAAAATTTCTTTTATAATGACACTATCATTTAATTTCATACAATGCGCATTTTTTAATTCCTGAGAATATGTTTCATAATAATATTTTTTAATATTGAACTGAACTACATCATCGTCAATATAATGAAATTCATTGTTGTGAATGAATTTAGAAAAAAATATATCTTTCCAATACTTTCCAAATGTTTTTTACAATCATTATTCAAGTTCGACACTACTGTAACTATCAGGGTGTGGGTGTGGGTGTGGGTGTTCTCTATGTGCTTCTAGCATACCCCCTCCCCCCCCCCCACACACACATCCAGGATCATAGAGACACCAACGTACTCACATATATAAGCCCACAAAAATCAGAAGACGACAAGTAGAGAATATATTTTTGAATTCTACGTTATAAACTAATGATCATGTAGAAAAGTAGGAATTAATTTTATTAGTGATCATAAACACAAAATAGAGTACCAAATGTTAAATCTTTTGCGTGTCCTTATTTTCGGCTTTCAGTTCGAAAGTAAAATATTTTCTGTCCAAGCTGATCAATCGTCGGTCTATTCGCGGATAGTGCCTATTTTCCAGTCATAGTATTTTTCATAATTCTTCAAGTTTAACTTGATGATTCGCTGGTTATTCGACTTTTCCGTTCGAACGTATTCATAGAGGTTGTAGCACGAGAACAGAATCTCTTCCTCATGCGAATATTTTGTGTGTTTCGGTTCAATCTCCATGCAGAATTTTGACCATTGTGGCGAGATTTCAATATGAAGCACAGTGTTTTTGCCTGAAAACGGCTTTGACTTCGATGTGGACGTAAAGCTTGGAATGAAAAACAGGCCCGCCTTTTCGTAGGCTGTAATCTCAGCTGCCGATAAATCAACGCCTAAAAATTGAAAAGCCATGAAAACAAATTATGTTTGATTGCTGAACTTTAAACAACATGAAAAACAAACCTCGAAATACGATACCACTAAAGTGCATGGGCGACATCCCAATTGAATATTTCAGCTGCTTGATGTATTTTCCATAATCCGCCAGCTTCGGCGAGTCAGTAGCCAGAGCCATGTTGATATCAGTGCAATACCATCCTGGTCCAGATGTATATTCCCGGACACAATCAACGATACTCGTCGGTTTCTCGTTCTCTGACAACCAACCCAAACAGTACTTGAGGTAGTTCGGTCCTTTTTTATTCACAGGGTAAAAATTAACGATCTCGGCATTACCTGCGGATCCATTTGAGTCTGTGGTAATCTCAGCGAAAGTTGGGTTTGGAGTCCCCAAAGACTTTGGATGAGCATTTAGGAAATTTTTGTTGCTGGCCCTTCGCAAAAGACAGAGTTTTTAGTTAAACATTCTTCTATTTAAATAAATCTTCATAGCTATTAAAAGACTTGTATAGTCATTTAAAAGCAGGAGAACATTTTAATAAAAGGTGCAGAAATTTGAAAAAATAGCAATAGTTATCAAGAAAAATTGATAAACTAAAAGTGAACGAAAGGAGGAAAAACACTTGATAGTCCTATTCAAACTACGTTTTTTTTACATTCGGACTTATTATAGACAAATAATAAATATTTCTAAATACGACACCATTTCTAATAGGCATTAAATTGGATTGCTAAATATTTGTTTTAGCGTCATGCTTGTCACCGTTTTCAAGAACATTTTTTTCAGCCCATCCTGCATGGCAGTTATTGAAAAACTAATAAGATCTGATAAAAGTCATCAAGGCTATATTAACTCATGTGTTCGTAGTAACTACGACAATCAGTTACTATTTTTCAAAATTAGAGGCAAATATTGAATCTGTACAGAAAAAGCGCGCATCATGGAAACAATAAAGTCGCAATTTGAATCGATACAAAGATTCTCAATGTAAAATAATACAGTTTAACTTAGAATAAACTTCAATAAATCCAATTTCTTAAATGTATCTGCGCCGAAATAGAACACTTTCGTCCATATTGATAAAACAGTATACATAAGAGCTTTTTCTAACCTGATCAAGCTGGTTAGGATGTGCTAAACAGCATAACTAAAACAGAAATCCGAATCTAATCAACATCTTAGTGTAGAAAAACTAGAGGGTGTGGGCGTTAGTTTTCTGTTAAGCCACACTCATACCCATACCCATCCTAGAGTCTAAAAATCGCTGACTTGTCCATCTCTGCCTTAAATACTAATTGTTTCTGTCAAGAATCTTTTTAGCGAGCTCTAATCAATGGACTTGGTCAACTCCATGTGTTCGTTCAAACACTTACTAAGGATTGCAAGCGTGTTTTAAAGGGGACGTACAATACTTGGAATCAGAACAGCAAACTGGTACTCGACCGATCGATATCGGTCCAGTTCGATTAAACTTTTAAAACCGGCCAGTTTTCTCTTGATGTTTAGAGTACTGAAGCTGGCATATATCGTTCGTTTTTAACGATTGTCGTGATTTTCATGATCAACAGATGTGAACCTGAAAGTGTCCCACTCACGAATTTCTATTTGTCGTCAAAACTCCAGCTCTAAATATTGAGCTCACACTTCTTCATCTTAGGATGATAGGATCAGATCATTTTGAACGATCTAACTATGCCCACCAAGAATTAGCCAGGTATTACAAGTTAATTTCTATATAAACTAAGACTTTTCACCTAGAAGTTACGGGTTCACTTTTCTAGACTACGTTCAACCAGCTCTCATAAAATTACAACAGCTACTATTTTTTAGTCCTTGCTTGTATTACAAAATAGCAGAAAAGACTCCGTTCTGTTATCGATATTTTGTGAATTACTAGTATCATGCAGTGGTGAAAATATTTAGGTATCACGAAGTTTCAAAATAGGAAATTTCGTAGAAAAACGATATGTTTTAGTTCACTTTATCTTCCTGTCGGCAATACTATCTCTTAAGGAATGAAGATGCCATGCAGCTGTGTCAAATAATGATTTTAACTAAGAATAGAGCAAAGCTATTTTGTAAAGAAATCATATTTTTATGGAAAAACTCATGCCAGCACATATGAAACATGACAGATTAAAACAGGAGTTGTTACAATTAGAAGCTTTAAGCTTTATATGAGTTTTACACTGTATGTCATTATAGAAGTGAAGTAATGCGATACGTTCCGAAAGACCTAATTGGTAAATTGATATAAAAATAGAGCCGGTTTTTCCTCAATCGAACCTGTAAATGAACTAGGCCAGGTTTTGCCTGTTGAGCCAACAGTTTTAAACAAGCCCCTTCAGTTCAATCAAGAAAATATCCGATACGTTCCAAGTATGAAGCTTCGCATACATTAGACAGTATTTCATGTTTCGAGAAACTAATTTAACCCGTAAGTTTTTCATAGCAAGAGTAGAGGAGAAGTTCGAATTTTCATGTTCATTAGAATGACACTATGACGACTTGGAAAAACTATCACATGAATCCCCATCTCCCGATTGACTACTTGACCCACAACCGATTTTTACGGCAACGATTCCTAAAAGCAGAATGTCAGTGCCGGTAGCAAACCTTCTACTCTAATCCCATCTACAATATCTGAAAATAATGATATCCACAACTGTCGCTTTCAAAATCAATTCAATCTTCTGCAAATCAACGAAAATCCAAGAAGAGCACAACTCATTGTAGTCTAGTTGCTTTCAAATAGTTTGTCTGAGAAAAAGACAAATATAAAAAAGAGTGTTTTTGTTGGAAAGCTACACCACATAATGGCTTTTGACAACTGTCTCAGATCTGCTGATCCTAACCAAGTTACTAGATAACTACGGGGAATAATCCTGTTACGAGACAAAGTTCCCCTGAAAATGGAAGGCTTTGATATACGAAATTCCGCAGAGCATAGATCGAATTTAGGTGCATCCAGGTAAACTGTCAATAGTAATCCTTACTAAGCCAAGAAAACCGAATCCAAAAACCATGGATTCAATCACCCGTTCAGTATTCTGCTAAATCAACCTCGCGCATTACTCTCCGCACAACAAGCTCAAACAACAATTCCACGCGCACACACGAAAACCAAATTGCGATACTTCAGGTTCATTCAGAAATAGATCCCACAGTTCTGTGCACACGTCACGGGAAATAAACAACATCCAACAAAATAATACTTGCACGGAGATGACTCCTAACACATTCCATTTTTCAAATTCAACACTACAAACTAGCATCGTCAACGGTTTCTCTTCGATCACATGGTATATGACCTGCTTCCACAAATATCTGTTCTCAAACCTCCCACCATCTATCGAAACTCTACAAGCGATACTAGCTCAAAGAACATGCGAAAAATGGAGGAGTTCAGCACGATGTTCGTTCTATTACATTCATCCACGTTTCAACAGGCTACCGCTGGATACTTCCTCCAAGAACATGAAAGAGGCGAATGCGGTAACAGCGACGTCTGTTATAATATATACATGCACATTTCAACAAGCACCGATCGATACTTCCTCCAAGAACATATGAAAAACGAATCATTTCCCCGCGACGTTTGTTGTAATATATGCATGCACATTTCAACAAGGCTAGTGATCGATAGTTGCTCCAAGAACATATGAAAAGCAAATGTGTTGACGCCTCACGTTGTTTGAATACATTGGAATTGTTGTAGAAATCGGGCGCCAGTGCGCGTTCCGGATGATTAGAGGTCGGAAGAATTTTACAACATCGTGGTTTGTGTGGATATATCAGTCCTTCAGCGGGAGGTGGCGTGTAGGTTGCGCTGTTGAAAATCAGATCAGATATGAATTGTTTTGCTTTGATATTGTTTCTGTCGAAATATATATGTGTTAGTGAGTAGAAACGAATACAATTTATATGTGACTCACAGTTTGAGCGAACGATGAATAAGTGGTCGTCTGTTTCTTTTTGCTTGTGTGGAGTTGAAGTATTTAAATATTACAGTTGAGTGCGATATCTATTTTTATATGGTTGGAAGAATGAGTTTGGGCAAGTTTGTTGAGTAATTAGTGCTGCTTGGGTGATCGTGTGAACCTACGCTAAAATGAAGAGGCACAGTAATATTTTGTTTTGGTAAGATACTTTTGTCTTGCTGCTTGTTCAGGCTACTGTAACTCAGGGAAGCGCGCAACTCGAGATGTCGTGAGTTTCGTTCAGTTAGGCAGTGCTATGGGAAAGAACGAGTGGTTTCTGGGCGAAGTTGTTGACAACAAGACCTGCGGAATGTGGTATTTGTCGCATGATTCTTATGCAAGGGAGAAAAAAGGTGTGGGTGTGGGTGTAGATGAATACAGTAGAGGACACCCACATCGTCAAGATGTATGTGTGATGTGGATATGCATCTATCTAACGAACATAATAATTGGACGATTAGTTTTCTTTCCAAAATACCCTATTAATGTTTTTGGCTGTGGCATAGTCGAGCTAATAATTTTGTTGCATCCTCTATGTCCAGTAGTGCTTCATACCCAGTCCGGTCGTACTAGTGTATCCCTACAGTAGATGTATAACTAATGCAAAATAAAATTGGCAACTTAAGACTTCATGATGGGTAGAATGAGAAGTAAAGAATGACTACCGAAATGCAGTTCAATTCTGTAAAGTTGGTAATGAAAATACCCTCGCAGAAATCTTCCGACAATAGCAACTTTTGAAGTAGTAGATGTAGATAACGGTAAAGTGAGAAAAAACTACTGGCAATCAACTGAATTCATATATGTTCTCGAGTGTTCGGTATAATGAAAAAACATAGAATACACTGTTATTGGTGGGAAAGAAGATAACGGAAAAATTCTTCGAACAACTGTGCAAATAAAAACGTAATGCACACAGTATTATGTCAGTCGAAAAGAGGATTGGGTGAAAAGAGAGACCATATATTGCACAGAAGGCTTCACAAGGGCGTGGGTGTGGGTGTGGGCTGTAGTTGTGGGTGTTGTGCGGGTATGTCGTCTTCTATACCCACACACCCACACCGTGCATATTCGTTTTGTTTAACCATCTTAACTTTGTTACAGCCACAATCTTTCCTTAGGAGTTGAATGATATCGGTCACATAAATAAAAGCTATCAATGTTTCATCCTATAATGATATGATTTCATAACTTTTGATTGAAAAACAATTCTTTGCATTAATCTTAGAGTGATGGCTTCACCAAATAGTTGTTTCACATGCCGCAAGTCTGGCAGCACTTCTTTCTGTCGTGGATGCAATGCCTATTTTTGCGACGCTGATTTTGCATGTCATCGGAAAATGTTACTTAATGATCTGAATGTACTTACAGTAGATCGGAATGATCTTCAAGAAAGAGTAAATGAGGCCGCTTCAAATCTAGGATCTTGCCAACACATAACAGCAAAAATTGATGAATGGGAACGAACTACGGAAAAAGTTAAACAAGCTGCTGAATTGGCTAAAAAGCAGGTTCGAAAAATATTAAACTCTAAGCAAGAAGAAATTACTAGACGATTTGACAATCTATCACAAGAATTAAAGGAGCGAATGGTTCAAAAAAGTGTTGTTGAACAGGACATAGCCCGTTTAAAACAAGAAATAGATCAACTCAAGAACGATTTAACAAAAATAGCTCAGACACCAACAATCGAATTGAATATGAAACAAAGTGATGAAATTAAGTGGTATCACATGATATATGCCGAGGAAAAATCTATAAATGTTGATTATCAATTGCCTCAGCTGGAACCAACGGTTTCAACAGGTCAACACAACTATATTAATACATATTCAATTGTGATGTGATGTTGAATCATCACATGAATCTCGATTTAACTTCCATGAAATCAAATGAAAAGGTGAACGGAACTATCCTAGGCAATATTCAATTGTGATCTGATGCAGAATCATCCGATGAATCACGACTTATTTTTCTAGGAATCAGATCAGTAGGTGAATAGAATTATCGTGAGAATTATTCATTGGTGATGTCATCTTGAATCATCTGATGAATCTCAATTTACAGCCTTAGCCATCAAATCAGTGGGTGAACAGAACTGTGGTAAGAAATATTTATTCGTGATGTGATGTTGAATCAACTGATGAATCTCGATTTATTTTGTTAGCAATCAAATCAATAGGTGAACAGAACTATCCTAAGAAATATTCATTCGTAATGTGATGTTGAATCAGTTGATGAATCTCGATTTATTTTGTTAGGAATCAACGGAATAGAGGAAACGAACTATGATGAGAAGTATTCATTTCTGATCTGATGTCGATTCATCTGATGAAGCCCGATTTATTTTTTTATAAAGCAAATCAATAGGTGAACCGAACCATGATGAGAACTATTCATTTGTGACGTGATGTTAAATCATCTGATGAATCTCTATGTACTTTCTTAGGAATCAAATCAATGGGTGAACAGAACTAGGCTAAGAAATATTCATTTCTGATGTGATGTTGAATCATGTGGTGACTCTCGATTTATTGTCTTAGGAATCAAATCAGTGGGTGAACAGAACTGTGGTAAGAAATATTTATTCGTGATGTGATGTTGAATCAACCGATGAATCTCGATCTGTTTCCTAGGAATCGAATCAATAGGTGAATAGAATTATCGTGAGAAATATTCACTTGTGATCTGATGTTGAATCATCCAATGAATCACGACTTATTTTCCAAGGAATCAGATCAATAGATGAACAGAACTATCGTGAGAAATATTCATCCGTGATGTCATGTTGAATCAACCGATGAATCTCGATCTGTTTCCTAGGAATCGAATCAATAGGTGAACAGAACTGTGGTAAGAAATATTCATTCGTGATGTCATGTTGAATCATGTGATAAATCTCGATTTATTTTCTTAGGAATCCACTGAATATGGAAACAGAACTATAGTGAGAAATATTCATTAGTGATGTGATGTTGAATCATGTGACGAATCTCGATTCATTTTCTTAGGAATGGCAAAGTATCTGCAGTGATTGATTGACGTATTTTTGTTCGGCCTTTTCATCTTAATGGTATTCTCGAAATCTATTCGTAGTATGATGCTAAAAGAAATTATTTAATTAGTAGCATGAAAATGAAACATATTTTTTGATTGTCGAATCCTCTATTCGTCTTCTATCTTTGGCGAGAAGTAAGAGTTGTACATGAATAAAGGAATGAAATCATCACAAGAAAAGTTTTATTACATGAGATCCTCGCGAAGCTAGTAACTGGTGGACGGTCATTGGTTACGAGAAGATTATTTGAATATTTGGATTTATATTCGTGCAAAGGATGAAGTTCTGCTTAAGCATGGAAACTGTTGCGTTAACATTTCTTTTTATTGAATTATGATATCTTTCGTATTGATTTTAATACAATTTGACAGAAGGAATAATTAATCTCCGTTGAGTGAGGATGTGGTTGTGTAAATTGGTAGTCTACGAGTTGTGCAGCACAGAAAGCGGTTAAATCTAGAGTATGCGTGGCAATTAATTGTTTTTCGGTGATTTTCTGTAAACAAGATTTGTGATTGTAGAAATTTATAATTTTCAAAACGAATTAAAAGCTTCCTTCATATTCTCTTAAATAATATCGTTTCAAAGTGACCTTCTAGAAGAATACTCTTGAAAAGCATTTTTCTCTGTTGCCAATTTGAACGATTAATTGATTTGAAATTTTCATTGATAAAAATTGAGAAGATGTGTAGTCATTGTAAAACTGTGAATTCCCAACAGGATTCTTAGTTGATAGAAATCTGCTTTGTTCCAACTTATACCAAAAGTTATAAGGTCAAAAAATTGAATAATCTATTCGATTGCTTCTTGTTGTTGAAATAGAGGAGAAATTAAGTTCATAATTTATTTCGTGAGCTTAAAATGGTAATTTATACCCGTTACTTCCATAGAATCATGTTAGAGTTCTAAAATACACATAAATCTTTGCCTGAAAAATTAAAAATCGCGTGAGGGTAAATGAATGCCAATTCAAAGTATACGAAATTTTAGGAGACTTAGAAATATAAACTAACTAGCTGAGGTACCCAATGAAAAGGGAATATAGTTAAAGTTTTGCGTCTTCCACCTGACTTTTCCTGCCGTGCATGACACGTCTTCTACAGGACTGTTTCCGCTTTGGGTGAGCTATCTGCAACAGAACTTTTCCAGCCATGCGTCAGACCTTTTCCACAGGACTTTTCTCACCGTACCTGCAATCTCTGCTACAGATCTTTCCCACCGTGCGTGATGCATCTTTCACACAGATTTTCCCGCCCTGCATTAGGCATCTTCAGCAGGTCTCTTCTCAACGGGCTCAAGCTGACATATTCACTCACATCCGTCCTGGACACGATCACTCTCGAATTTGCATTGAACTGCGTCATTTGATTAGAAAGTGAGTAAAATCGCGATCTCTTACGACTTGGATGAAATTTCACACATGCCTTCCCTCTCACTCCGATCAGCCTGCCGACTTTCTTTTGCACTCAAGGAACTGTCACGGATATTTCCGTGACGCTATCTCTCACGACGACTAAATACATAGCGAGCAGACTCATCAGAATCTCGATCCGTGTTGGCCGGAGTGAAATTCCATCTATACGGTTCCTCTTCGTTTTATACATTCTATTCGTCTTTTTTCGAGCATCCTAAAATGTCTTGTGCCGAATGGAAAAAGCTCAGGTTTTTATATATTTGCTCTCAAGTTATGGAAGAACAATCATGTGTGCAAATTCTCTGGAAAAGACATCTACTATAGTACATTTAACAATGAGGGAGGGAGGGACAAACACCCCCCTGAGGTGAAAATTTGGAGTTGAAAACTACCCTATGGACTTCTCCTGATCGAAAGGGTATTCTCTGCAAAATTTCATTGCATTTGTTCGCACGGTGTCAAAATGCATGAAGAACAAACAGACAAACTTTCTTCTTTATATATATAGATGTGTAATGATACGATATGAATTATTATAGCTATCCTAAGATATGGCCGTCTCATAGAAATAGGGACTCTTATTTTAGCAAGGGGAAAAAGCGGACCCCATGATCCAATAGGATTCATTGGGATCCGGGATCCGCTTTTCCCTCTCGACTCGAGGTGCCGGTGTTGCTGTCGCGTTTTGGGATTCAACAGGTGCTTTTTCGTACTTGTTTTAGGGGCGGGGTAGTTTCAGGAGTTCACAGTATCTGTAGCTGTGTTCATTCATTCTGAATTGGGATTACTTGCTGATTTAGTAATCTTTTGCATCTTTACATATGATCATATGGACAAGGGGGAAACAGCAGACTCCAACTCCTCAGAGTCAGGTGGAGTCAAGTGGAGTCTAGTGGAGCCAACTGGTTGCATAGAATAACATAGGATCCGAGGGAGTCATACCTAAACACGAGGAGACACACGGAGTCTCTTGGAGTTACAGTAAGTATCGTAAAATCCCTGCTGATCTCGAGAAAACCATTATAGAAATGGAAGACTGATACGTTTTTACTTTTTTCTGTCATATGTATCATTATATAAAATAGTTATTAGTCTCTTTCTTTGTCGGAAATTATCCAAAACAATTGCTCACAACAGAACAATATTACTCAGTACCAGGAAATAGAATTCCCAAAGCTGAACTGCTTATTCTGTAGTGGGAATTCAACTTCCGGGTACTGAGTCATACTGTCAAGAGGGAAATGAGAGACTCCATCTTCTTGGAGTCAAGTGGAGTCAGATGGAGTCATGGAGTCTGCTGTTTTCCCCTTGTCATATGGATCCATTTTCTCAGACCTTTGTGAGCACTACGCTGGAAACCATAACATCAAACTTTATAGTTTGGATTCTTCGAATCAATTTCTGGATTAGCACTTTTAAACTATGAACGATGTCGTAGCGCTGAGTCAGTATGAAATCGACACTGGTAAAATCATCCCCAGAGCAAGAAAATACTCATTCAAGGGTAGTTATAGAGTTATCAATAGTATTTTCCATCTATTGGACAACAGTTAGGAGTATATTTACCATATATATCAAGAAGAAAAAAAGGCTATCCTTTTATTTACTATATTGTAATATAAAAAGGTTTTGGTTTTCATAATATCTATCTTGTGTTGATCTTTTTATAGTTTATTTAATTGACTGATACTCAATATCTAGGAATCATACAATTTAACAAGTGTTATAATCAAAGACATGAAAAAATACAGCTACTTATCAAATATTGTTTGGAGCCAGATCAACACAATGTCTTGTTGATCCATATATGTTTCGAATAACAAGATTTTCTTTAAAATTTCTAACATGAAACTAATTAAAGCAAAGTTAATTATTGATCTCGAGTCATTTGTATTCACTTCATAGAATCAAAATATTTCAATAACTTGGAATATTTTTCTAACAAATGCTGTACTACTTTTTAATACTATCTTTCTTAAGCAACAATCGAATAGTTATGAGAAAATGTTACCTATGTAATTCAATTTCTCTTACGCCATTTGACAACATAATATTGCCCATAGGCATTATTTGTACCATAGCATTGAACACTCGAAGCATCACGAAAAATTGAGTCATTGAAAATGATTTTTTTTTTAGATTATTTCTGTTATTTTAACCTTTACTGATCAAGTTAGCTATGTAGTGCAACCACATTCTCAATATAGTAGAATAAAATTGAAAGCAATCCGACTACAACAAATGAAAATAAGATAGCTGGACCGGAAATATGACCTATGTGCATTTTAGAGAATATTTTCAATCTTTACTTTAATCAAGCGAGCTGTTGGCCGCCTGGGGCACTCACTTTTTCTTTCTCTCATTTTTTTAATCATAAACAACTCTTCTTCATGAATTTTGTAATCATTAATACGTGTCTATAACTAGTAAAGAATACCCGCAGTCAGGAAAGGTGGTGAACTAATAATCTTCACCTCAACGTTTCCTCCGGGATTTTACATTGTGAATCATCTATCATACATAAGCATCATTATTATATATGAATAAAAGACAACAGAGAGATAGGGGGAAGACAGATAGAAAGAAGAGGAAAAGAAAAGTAATTTACGCTTTTTCCTCTCCTTTGATCATCATTATACATATTATGTGCTTGGGAGAACATCCGATGTCGTAGCTTTCTTTTTCTTTTCTCTCTTTGAAAATTTTGATAACATTTTATAAGCCGTTCGTTAAGTAAGTTCAAGGTATAAAAAAATAGTCACCGTTCAATTCTTAGAACAAAACAAAAGCGAATTGATTCCCGGTTGGCCAATGATTAACATTTGTTATTTTTACAAATTTTATCGTCATGCATACAGCAGATCGTACATATATTAACTCGAGTGAAATTTTTCTGTTGAACTAAATTCTGTTCCTGTGTTAAGCAAATTGTTGAACTGGAATGAATTAAATTTGAAAGAAATCAAAGTAACGATCGAAGCATTCAGGTAGAAACATAGTATCTATAATGTGAAGTCTAAAAACGCGAGACATAAACTGATGTTTATCTATCATTTCATAATTCGAAAATTGTAGCTGTCTATACACTATTCGAATGATTAATTTTTATCGGGACACCTGTATATCGCGTGTTTGATTTATGTTCACCCTCAATGTGTTCACTTTTGTCGCCTCCACCTCCTCTTCGCTGTGCTTTTATCATTCATTGTTCATCATATTTCATCGTCATTCAATACACATTATTATTCGATTGTGATCTCTATCGTGGTCGATGATAGTTTATACGCACGAGCATATAAAAATATTTTTGTTATTTTGTATACCGGATTTGTATATCGGACTAACAGGTGGTGATATGACACAACACATATTATGTTCAATAGGCGCTAATTCAATTAAACTACTCATATCTATAAACGGAGAGAGAGTATGTTTATATCATCTTGATATGCAATATGTAATGTAATATATATATATATATAGTTTGATCATGCGAAACAGTATACGGACTCGTCATGTCGTTTACAAATTCTGTTCAACTGATCATCAATCGAGCGATGAAATTAAAAGAAAATAAAAATCGAAACTATGTCTGTACTTATATTTTTACGATTGGATGAATCGTTTTTACGACTGTTATGTGTATGTATACATTTTTAATCATCAAAAATGTTAGTAATCATCTGTCGTTATCGATATGACACTTGCAGTTTTTTTTTCAACATTGAGATTGTTCTCTATCGATATGTTATCTTTGAATTTTGTTTCAGATAATGGATAAAATGATTGGTTTTCTCTTAGTATTACTTTTAATATCAAGTACGAAACAATTAAAGATAGGTAATTAATAATTAAATGAAAACAAAAAAACAAAACACAACTTTTTAGAAACTTGCCGATATCCAATGGGGATTGAAACTGGAAAAATATTAGATTCAGCTTTTTCGTCAAGTAGTCATGCACGAGAAAGTACAACAGCATCGAAAGCGAGGTGAGACATTATGTATGATTCAAACTTTTATTTTTTTTTCTTTGTTAATATTGAAATAGAATTCGAAGTGAAACAGATGGATGGTGTCCGCTGAATCTTATTTCATCAACTACCTATGAATATATACAAATCGATTTAGTTAATTTAACTGTTATTACACTTATTGAACTGCAAGGAAGATTTTCTTTAACGCCAGTAAACAGAAAAAAATATGTTTATTGAAAAATATTTGTTTCTTTTTTGCTCATTAGAATGAACAATTTGCAGATGCATTTCGTATTGAATATCGACGAAATAATGAACAAAAATGGATTAAATATAAAGATTTCTCTGGGCGATACGTAAGAATAAGCTTGATATCAATTGAAGTCTATTGTTTCAAAAAAGAATTCTATAGATTTTAAATGGAAATTCGAATAGTTACATACCAGCCATGCGTAATATACTTCCATCGATTATTGCGCGACAAATTCGTATTATACCAATTGTGACTGGGCCTTTATCAAGGCACATTTGTATGCGTTTGGAACTGTATGGTTGTTCCTATCGAGGTTTGAAAGATTTTTGTGTTTGAAGCAAATCAAATTATTCTTATTTTAGACGGTCTAATATCCTATTCGATGCCTCAAGGTGATAAGCGTGGTTTTGATTCGCAATTTTTTGATGAAACTTACGATGGACAAAATAATAATGGAGTATTAACAGGTTAGTTTCCATTGGACATATTGCAAAGTCACACATAGATACATGTTGTTCTTTTAATTTTAAAGATGGTCTAGGCCAATTAACTGATGGAATCATAGGTCATGATGATTACCGTTCGATGGATAATGCTCAAGGCATAGACCAAACTGGTTATGATTGGATTGGTTGGAAAAGAAAATCGCCATTCGTGTTGCCTATAAATCTTATTTTTCATTTTGATAGTATTCGAAATTTTACAGCAATCTATATTCATACGTCAAATTTATATACACGTGATATATACTTATTTCATTCAATAACAATCACAAATTGTCAAAAGAGAAATACGAGATATAATCATCCAATATATTCGATTATATCAAATGACTATATCAATACTAGTGCTCGATTTGTTCATGTATCGTTTACCGATAGAAAAACTCCTATTATAAGTAATTGTCTGAATGTGAGATTAACTTATAACAATCGAAGTAAATGGATATTGATTAGTGAAGTTCAATTTGATTCTGTACCGATCGATAGAAATATTCCACAGTTAATAACATTAAAAGATATTTACGATCGTCAACCAAGCGTCATGGATCTTGACATTTCAAATGTTCATTTATGGCATTGGATAATGTTTGGTTCAAGTCTTATTCTTCTTTTCATTGCATCATTAGTATATACGTATGTTCGTTGGAGTCAAACCTATGAACAAGGAAGCAAATTTTACAGGTAAAATTTTTCAATCTGAGAGAGTAACGGGAACAACATTGTATCTGTCATGCAGTCGAACTCTATGAAAGTGTTTTTTCTCTTCATTAGATCTACTGAGGAACCGTTCAATATTTTTAATGAGCAAGACTAGATCGGCTATTTAATGTTAGCTTCTAATTATGCACGTCTTATTGAGATTTGTAGTCTTCAACATTGAGATGGAGAAAAAAGAATTCGTACCACCAGCAGAGCGTTCAAAATTTGGAGTAAATATTATTCTAAGTAGTATCTATAATTTTTTAGTGTAGCAAACAATTTGAAAATTGGTTCGACTTATCGAGCAATGCCGCCAATGGGTTCTTGCATTAATCCGAGCAATACTTCGTGCCTATCATCGAATTCGAACAATGATATTCGTCATAGTTTGATTATTTCAACGAGTAATTCCTCGAGAAGTATGAACAATTCAGATTTTAGTGCAACAACAATGTCAACTATTTATCAATCAAGTAGTATCGATCCATATTTAACTGCTACATCCATTGATACATCAAATTTGGTTAGTTTCCTTTAAATTTATTTAGCAACTAAATTTAAGTTTTATCAGAAGCGATGAGCAAATAGTTCCATTCGAAATTCTTGCTTACAACAAATATCATATTTGTCATTTAGACGACAAACCGCTACTCGTCGGCTGATATGTATACTAGTTCGTTATCGGATACGACTGTCAGCACGGAGAATACGATGAAAAATATTCAAGGTCCGTGCGGTAATAATACATATGAATCGTTATTCCCATTGAATGAAACTCGATCGACAATATTTATGCCACGTGTCAGTAATAAAGATTTGATTATTGAACAACCGTATTCAAAAATAAATGGACCATTTGGAACGGTGAGAAAAATGGTCAGACCAAAATTTATTTCATATCTTTATTTTTCAATAGATTTTTCAAGGCAATCTCTATCTCAATCGCTCAAATGAGCATCTTAAACGAATTCTTATTAAAATTCTAACCACTGATGATATAGATCAAAGGTAAAGCGAGTTTTAGAATTGATTGATAATAAAAAGAATTTGATTTACTTTTGCTTTGCTAGAGAATTATTTGCTAGAGAACATTTATTACTTAATGATCTTAGTCATCCAAATTTAGTTCAATTTTATGGTTACACTATTGAACAAAACCATGCTCTTATTGAACATAGTGATTTAGATGATCTCTATACATATTTATCAACATCGAAAAATACTTCGTAAGTTTTATTTTATCTTAATTCATGTATTGAACGAAATTGTCTTGTTTGATTTTCAAGAAAAAATATTCGTCTTCATTTTCTGACGCAACTATCGAGTGCTCTTCGTTATCTTGAATCTCATCATATCATTCATCGTGATGTAGCTGCAAGAAATTGTTTAATTTATCCAAATTATAAAATTAAATTAACAAACTCAGCTATGGCATCGGAACAATTTCAATTACACTATTGTAAAATCAATCATATTCAGTTACCTGTTCGATGGATGGCACCCGAATCTATTTCAAATGTAAGTGAAAAAATAAGTAAATAGAGAATTTCACATGCGAGAAAATTTTTCCATAGAATGAATTTACGCCTCAATCGGATATATGGTCGTTTGGTATAACACTTTGGGAAGTAATGACTAATTGTAACACATTGCCATATGCTTTATTGAATGATGAACAAGTTTATCAAAGATTAAAATCAGCAAAAGGCTTACATTTACCTAAGCCAGAATGTTTAAGTAAAGAACTTATTGATTTAATGCTTGAATGTTGGCGTCCTTGTAATGAACGACCGAAATTTCAGGAAATTTTTACATTTTTAAATAGACGTCTCTATGGAATGAATATTGTATGATTCAGTTATTCATTAGACGTTTTTTAAGTGTGCATATGTATGTGAATATTTAACTGTAAAATAAAATTATTCGTCATTACGATAATTTCTTAATTTGAATTTGTACAGAAAAACAATATTATAGAGTTTTAAAATATACCGAATTTTTCGATGATATTCTGCTGTCATATAAAAACAACATTTTAGTTGTCACGATAGATTATTGGAACAATCAAGCTGTATATTGCTGTGCAGTGTGTTCAGGTTGATAGTGTTTAAATCAAGATAACAGCTCGAAAAATTACTCGACATTTCGTTTTTCCCAATATATAGTAGGAAAATTCTTGAAATACTCTTGCGAGAAATCTTTTGTATTTTTTCTCATAATGAAGGTTTTGCTTTGAAATTTTAGATGTAACATTTCATATTTGATAAGGATTCACTGTTGAAATTTCGTACCGTGTGTTTGTATATAGATAAAAGTTGAACGGCATTGAGAACAAAATGTTTTATTAATTTAAACAATATGAGATATTGATTTTTCATCAAATGTATTGGTTAGCTTAGAAACCAAGAACTTAGAGGTTTTAATTTTGACAGTAGATACATATTCTTACAGTTCCTACTCAGAAATAAATGATTCATATTTGCATAGTATGCATTGATTTCTCAGGAGGACGAATGTTGACTGCGACATTGCTGATTACATCGATGACCTTGTACTCGAATAAGAATGCTGTAGGGTATAGTTGTTGCTCTTTGGTCGGTTTTCCATTCGATTTCGTCGTCTGGTATGATGCGGCACACATTACTTTTAAAACCGCGTTGCTTTAAGAGTCCAAGAGGGTATTGTTTACATGCGAGAACTATTTTTATGTCATACCATTTATGTTCTATGAGGACGGTATCAGTTGGACAAAAGCGCTCAAGAGATGCGTAATTGATTGACGGTGACGACAATATATATCTCTTATCATATATATGTCTAGTAAAGACACTACCATCTAAAAGATTATCTCCAGAAAAAGGTATAAAACGGTTTCTGATGATAGATTCAACATCATCACGGGATGTTCCATAGAATGTTGTGAACCATTTGCTAAATATTCGATTGGAATTAAAAGCTGCCTCATCGATTTGCAAACCAAAATTTGTCCACCCTCTTGGAACAGTATATTGGGAGCCAGCTGTTGTGAATACACTAGTTCTTTCAGCTGGGTAGCATAAAGAGCAGTAGCATCTGTCATGGCGCACATTAAAATAGCCACTGGCTAATTTTAAGATTCTGATATATTTTTTACATAGATATTTAGGGCATAGGTCAGAAGCAGGATTATCAACCGGCGAAGATATTTCTTTGCGAGGTTTAGGAGTAACATCAAGTATCGGTAGCGGATTCGGTTTTCTAACCTTCGGTTTAGATTGCACAGGTAGGCTGGCCCGATGGTCATCTTTTTTTGGTGGGTGAACTATCGGAGGAGCCACTACTGGCGCCAACGGTGCTGGGTTAGAGGGAGCTAGAGTGAAAAAAATTCAATTCATTTTTAACATTGATACAATTATTTTCCATTAAATTCGTAGCACAAACAATTTACTTACTGGGAGTTCGCCTCTCCTTTTTTTCATTAGCACCAAAACGGTTACAATAACCCAATTGCCTACTGATCATAATACACACGATAATAATTATCGCAGCACTTATTGTACATCCAATAGCTAAACCCGCGACGGCACCAGAATCCATATCTGATCCATTTTGAGTCACTAGATATAAGCAAGGACATATTATTGCAGTGTTCTTTCATAAGTATAAATACTACTCATTATTACCAGAAACATTTTGTGTATTGATTGCGACTGACATCGTGAATGATTGTCGACTGATTTGGCAATACCTCAGAAATAATTTTCGTTGTTCATTTACTGACTTTTTTCTCTTTATTGGTTTTTCTTACTTGGAAAGATTTTTTTGCCACGTAAACACTTAAAAGTAAAATAAATATATGCCATAATAACTCTTTTTGAAGGTGGATGAAGAAGAATCAAAAGAAAAATGTTGGGATTCTTTTCTGACTCACTGAGTTTCATCGCCAGAAATGCTACATCTATGTGCATTTTCTCATGGAAAGACATGTTTAGTAGGATTCAAGTTTTTTTTCATATTGCTGTAATAATTTTTGAAGATGACCACACCGACCGGGATCGTACGGTGTTAGATCTCGGTCACAAACGTCTAGACCTTTGACGTCACAATCAGCTAATCGTTTGTTATGCATGTTGAGAATGACTGTGCCCAAATAATGGTAGAATGAGTTTAATGCAAGTTTTCAATCATTCTTATTATAATTGCGCCCACAAACTATTAAAAATGTATTCAGGTTGACATTTTTATACACGATTCATTGAAGCCTCACCACACAGTATACACTATAAATAAGAAATAACAACTGGACTTTTTTAGAAAGGTGTCTTATTCAGAGAGAAAGACACATCGAATTTTATACGAAGCGCGATTAAAAGAGAGTAAAACTTGAATTTTCTGTTTGCATGACGTCTCTACGAGTTATCTTCATAGAAAAATCTAGTTTTCACGATTGTTTAGTACCTTTCTAATAATTTCACAGGAGAATAGTAATTCAGCGGTTTAAGCTGACACTCTCGGTGCTTTCATTTCTACGTCGATAGTACAGACTTTAGCAAACAGGGGTAATGATTCGCAAAGAAGAAAAAAAATCTATTTGTCAAAACATCAACAATTGAATGTGACCAGCTTCATAATCGCATTTGTATCAATTTACAGTTTCTGGCCTGATTAGAGCATAGGCTAGTTTGCTGAGGCCGACTGTTTTTGAGATAGCATCTATCGACATTAGTCTTATTTACCGTTAATTAGACTTTTATATTTGACGTTATTTTAAAATAGGCGAAACGAAATGACAAAAGAGGTTTTACTGATTATCAAACATTTTTGAAAAAGAGTTGTCATCTTTTGGAGAGTTAAAACTTTGTGCGCATGGCAATCTGTAAGTATCATGGCAAATGTGGATGAAGATAGCATATCATTCTCAAACACATACACATTTTGATGGTCACTTTTAGCATCCGTTAGGAAGTGACATAGAAAAACGTATAGTTCATTTAGTTGTGCCGCGTTTGTCGATTGATAAGAAAAGAATACGAACGAATTATCAATGGGAATTCCATTGGTTTGTTTAAATATGGAAGAAAAACTAGAGTTAAATACAAGGATGTTAACATCTTCGATATAACCGAATATTCAAAATGTTAAAAATGAATAATTAAATAAATCATGTGCGATTTTCATATGAAATGATATTATTTATTTTTTTTCGAAGAAATGCCATTACTTGCTGCCAAAACAAGGTAAACATGAACAGAGTCGATCCCATATGCTACAATAAAATTGTACCAATGGAAAACTACAAAAAATATTAGAAGAAAGCACTTCAAGTACCTGGGTGGACTGAAAGATTGTGAAGGTCCAAGTGCACGTCGTGGACATGATCGCTAAAATAAAAAGTTCACAATTAATAAAATTGAATATCTTTTTTATACTTCATGAACATCTATATTAGTCGCAGTGAATGATTCTGGACAATATGCACATTGAATAGTAAGATGGAGACTGTTTAAAAATTAGAAATAGATGATATGATATACATTGAAATACCAAAGTGTTTCAGATACTCAGAAGTGGCATGTGGTTGGGTAATTCGATATGACATCTTTAAAATAGAATATAAATGAATGAAACAAATGCATTCACGCATACCTCACGGCTTCTTCTTGGCTGCCGTGAATTTTGATGTGGTGGTGCTTCAGGTTTTCTAATATGATATAATTCAAATGAATATGGAATTTATATTGTCATTTTAATAAAATTGAATTTGTCTCATACCTCTTAGGTTGAACCACAGGGTTAGACTCTTGCGCGGGAGGTCTCTTGAAAAGAAAATATTATTCAGTGTAATGAAGAGTTTATGCAGTACTTTGCCGTTGTCTATTCGATTGTTCACATGTTCTCTGTGGGGATTAACATTTGGATCACTATATTGGAAAAAATAGTTCAAGAGCTATATTCATAATTATTATACCGCCGATAATTAGTTCAAAATCGGGTTATGATAAAAGCTGAAAGTTTGCCGATATCTTATGTTTTCTAAAAAAAGAGCTTTTTATAAGTTAAATAGTTAGAGGGAAGTTTTAACCGAATGCAAAGCTATATTGGTTATTAGTAGTGGATACAATCAAGTGCTATATCACTTACACAAGATTAATTTTTGAAATCTTCAACTGAATCTGTTTTATATTGTCTCGCACCTCCGACGATCTAAACAAGCAATATTCGATGACGGCCCATATTTGATCGTCACAACCATTTGGTTTGCATAATTGTTCATCGCTCAATCGTCTTCGTCGAACATCCTCATCGCTTGTATCAGATCCATAAGGAATTATTCCTTGTGAACAAGCTTGCCACATTAAAACACCAAACGAATATACATCAGCTGCTTCAGAATAGTTTGATGAGTCTTCAACCTTAAGAATTTCAGGAGCGCAATATCGCACTGGCATAGACTGCGGTTTGTAATCAGTACGCGGAGATTCTTTTTTGC
Organism: Rotaria socialis; assembly: GCA_905331475.1. Classification (NCBI taxonomy): domain Eukaryota; kingdom Metazoa; phylum Rotifera; class Eurotatoria; order Philodinida; family Philodinidae; genus Rotaria; species Rotaria socialis. The sequence goes on along the minus strand of CAJNYU010000987.1, from coordinate 177,607 downwards.
ATGCTGTATTAAATTCAGTGAGCTTAACCAGATTTTCTGATGGATAGCTTGGATGCATTCGAAAGACGAGAACATTTGAACAACATAAATTACCGATTATAATGCCCTGGTTAGCTATGTAAACCATGGCATCTAGGATCTGTAAGAAAATGGCGATGAGAACTTTCGGTTTTGGCTGAAAGCGTCTACTATGTAGCAACTCCTCAAGATTACCATGAGTAGCACGCTCTTGCAGTAACATAGGCAATTGATCATTATTTTGAACGAAACCAAAAGTCTTTATAATGTGATCGTGAGTGTTGAGCATAAAATACCATGAAGCTTGACGTTCTGCTGTTTCTTTGTTCATGATCATTAGAATAATGGGCGGTTCTCTTTCAGGTATCCAATCTGCCTCATAAAATCGACCACCATGACGATTAAGTGGATTCTTCTTTTTGACATTCATATCTAATCGATATTGATAAATTTCTGATGGCCTAGAAAAGCAATATAATATAGAAATATTTGCAAGATAAAGATGTTGGATGCTATTGACTACGAAACTATGAAAATTGCAAGCTATTTCTACAATAAAAGCTTTACAAAATAACAAAATTCATTCTTAATCTTCTATATTCAAAGCTCTGAGTAATAATTGTAGTATACAATAGTTTCTTGTTTTAAATCAACTTTACATTATGTATCGAACTTAACTTGTAGTTGATATTTTATTAGACATCATATCATCAATCTAAATTGATTTCACTTACTCGAATTTAATACTAGACAAGCGTATCATCATACCATTAAAATCATATCGTAATTGTGGCTCTCTATACCAACAGTCTGTTATTATCTTCCATATTCGTGTATCACAATTCTTTGGCATTGGTAAGTTTTCACCTTTCAACTTTCGTTGTTGAATATCTTCATCACTGATGGAAAATTCATAAGGAATCGCTCCTTGCGAACAAGCTTGCCACATTAGAATACCCATCGAATAAACATCAGAGAATTCAGAATAATCTGATTGACCTCCGCTTTCGCCAATCTCTGGTGCAGCATATCGACTGGAAATAGATGTTTGTCTATTGTTTTTAAATGATGTATCATTTGTGCAGGTTAAAGAAAAATTAGTTAGCTTAACTTCGTTTCCATCAGCCTCTAATGGATTCTTCCGAAAGACTAGAACATTAGCGCAACGTAAATCACCATGTATAACATCCTGTTTAGTAATATAAGTCATAGCATCAATGATTTGTGAGAAAATTCTAACGAGCGCTTTTGTCGATGGTTTGAATTCTTGACTTTGCAACAATTTTAGAAAAGTACCATGTGGAGCACGTTCTTGTATTAACATAGCCGATCGAGGATCATTTTTCACTAATCCAAACGTACGAACAATATGTTTATGAGAGCTAAGTTCAATATAGAACGAAGCTTCGCGTTCTGCTGTCTCGGTAGTTATTGAAATTAATATAATCGGTTGTCTTTTCTCTGCTATCCATTCAGAATCATAAAATATTTTTCCAGGTTCACCACACAATCGATTCTTCATTTTGACATCAATACCTAGCTCATATTTAAATTGTGACCTTGAATAGAAAACATCAAATTTTATGTTCTTAATAATAAATAGATTTTATTGTATTATATTGGCTTGTGAATATTCGATTTACTTACTCGAGGTCAATACTAGAAAGCTTTACTTGCATATCTCTAAATCTATCTCGTGATTGTGGTTCATTTTCCCAGCATTTTTTAATAATGGGCCATATTTGTCTATCACAATTCCATGGTCGAGGTAATATTTCACCATTTAATTTCTTTTGTCGAATTTCTCTGTCTGACATTGTAGAAGTAAACGGATATTTTTCTTGTGAACAAGCTTCCCACATTAATACGCCCATCGAATAGACATCCGATAGCTCAGAATAATTCAATCGGCCTACACTTCGAAGAATTTCAAGTGCACAATATCTTACTGGGATAACTGAACGTCGATCGTCAAACGATGATGATTTATTTGGACGTGCTAAAGCAAAATTTGATAATTTAACAAAGTTTTCTTTAGGTTTCGATGCATCCATGTGAAAGACAAGAACATTTGAACAACATAAATCACCGTGCGTCATATCTTTACCAATGATATAAATCATTGCATCAATGATCTGCAAGAAAATCGCAACGAGTACCGCCGGTGATGGCTCAAATTGCCGGCTTTTTAATAGTTCTTGAAGATGACCATGAGGTGTGCACTCTTGCAGCAACATTATGGATCCTGAATTGTTTTCAACAAATCCAAATGTGTTAATTAGATGTCGATGATTGTCGACTAATTTGAAGAGTGATACTTCGTATTTCGACGGTGCTTCATTCATTTCAATCAAAACGATAGGTTCTTTTCTTTGTAATATCCATTTAGCTTGATAAATTTTACGAAATGTGCCGCCTATTGCAGCATTCTTTTCCACATCAACATTAAGTTTAAAGGCATAGCCAGTCGGTGGCCTTGAAGAAGAAAGAAACAATTCACTTCGAAAAAAGATATTTCAAAACAAAAAACACGAAATAGCTCTGGCGATTCATTATGATCAAATGTTTGAACATGTTTAAGAATTGATTCTCAAAAATGATGGTTGCATCGATACTGAGTGATAAGATATAGTTTCTAATCTAAACTGAAGACAAATTTCTTACTCATATTTTAAAATAGATATTTGGTCATCGGGAACTTCAGAAGGTGTAATCGTGGATAATCTATATATGATATCTTCAAAATTGGGTCGCAGCTCTCTTTCATGTTCCCAACAAGCTTCCATAAGAGACCATAGTTGCTGATTACAAATATGTGGTCGTTTCAGTTTTTCATTATCTAACTTTACTTTAACAACTCGATCTTCATCAGCAATATATGAATATGGAATTTCACTATTTGATAAAGCTTCCCACATTAAAATACCCATTGAATAGACGTCAGATTTTTCGGTATAACTTGATTGATTATTGTTTCGAAGAATTTCCAATGCACAGTATCGTTTCGGTATAATAGACGGATTTCCAAATGGAGATGGCGTCTTAAGTGTCCGTGCAAGACCAAAATCAGTTATTTTAACTAAATTATTCTTTGGTTGGTTTTTATCTAATTTAAATACAAGAACATTTCGGCAACCCAAATCACCATGTACCATCGATTTACTAGCGATAAATTGCATTGCATTAGCAACTTGTGAGAACATTTCAATCAATACTATTTGTGATAAAGGAGTGTCATATAAAAAACTATGCAAATCATTGTTTTGCGCATATTCTTGTGCGTATATAATATAATTCGAATCATTATCAATAGAACCAAAAGTACGAATAATATGAGCGTGACCATTCAATTCCTGATAAAACAAGGCCTCACGTTTGCCGGCATCGCTAATCATTTCAACAATAGTACATCGCTCTTTTCTTTGTTTTATCCATTCACCAAACGAAATTACTTTGTCATTTTTGCCATAGATATGGCGAGTTTTACGAATATCAACACCAAATTGATATCTTTCTAATTCTAATTTCGATTGTATTGCCATCTTTTTATAAAATAAAGCTTTTAGCTACGATCAACAAAGGTCAATCTAAAAGAATAAAGATATCATCATATGCTACATCGATTGGAAGAGGCGCATTATTATTACGATCTAAATGACAAACAAGTAACTGTTTGGGAATTCGACGTGAAATGAATTTTAACCACATGCGTGGACGAATAGATTCGTTTATCATGCTACGATCAACTTTTCTACGTATTAGTCAACTAAAATTTCTGTGACAAAAGTTTCGGATGGTCACTAAAAATGATCTTCCCTGGATTTTGATGCTTGCTGAGTAAAACATAAGTCAATTATTCTTTCAGGCGCAGCACGTGACAAAAGTAAATATTTAACTTGCGATAAAAGTTTGTGTGTTTTCATTTTCAAAAGTAACAAGTAGGGATGTTAATTTACAGTTTATTAAATTTAAATTTAACTTCGCGAAAACTTTATTTTATTTTAAATTAAATTTTATCAAGTTAAATTTAAATTTTAAAATTAATAAATTGTTTGGATGAATACACAGCATTGCTATGAGAAAAATACGGAACTTTAACAGTAGTAAATACTAAATGAGAGGAGAACTTAGTATTTTAGGTTAATATTTGCTCATAATAGTCAAAATTTCTCTACAGATTATGCTGGATCCGTCATCTTTCTTCTTCAAAATACCGGGATACTCATAAAAATATATTTAATAGTACACTTCGTAAAAGAATGACTATATCTTTAACTTTCGAAAACAAGAAACATACTCACATTGGACTCTAAATAATAGCAATCAAGTCAAAAATTGTGTTTATCTACTAATTTTGAAAATTTAACTAATTTGAATTTTTGAAAGTTTACTTCTCGATTTAATAATTTTTTTAAAATTAAAATGTGGCGCCCCTAGTAACAAGTATCACAAAAGATTTTTCTGATTTTTTTTATCGGCAGATTTAAATAAAAATCTTCAAGTTATGCTCAGGGCTCGAGCCCGTCCGGCCGGACAAGACCGGTTTATAAATATCTTACCGGTTCCAGCCCTGGTTATGCTAATGACAATAATAAACATGTTTGGCTAGAATAAATTCATACTTCCTACTACTAAAATTTCTTGTGTATTTTCTTATTGTGACTCTTTTTCGTTTTCTCTTTTATTGTTGAAAAAGTAATTTGAAAAGAAAGAAAGGCAGAAAGAATGACTTTGCTGATTTTTTACCACTTGCATCGTGATGTTGGTGAGATTTATTCACAGTAACGATAGAGAAAAGTAAAGATATACACGTAATAATGACACGTCTGAAGGAAGTAAAGTGTGACTAGTTTTTACAAACTTGAGAACATTTCATGGTAACTTTTTCTCGACTTGGAATATTTTTAAAATATCTTCTCGTCTTTTATCCGTTAAGTGAATTAAAATCAGAACTCCGCGAAAGTGATATTTTAGCAATATTTCTCTCAAGAAAAAAACTGCTTCATGAAGAATGAATTCATTATGATTGATTTCTAAATCGGCACAAATAACACAACGAAATAGTCTATTTGAGTAGATTCAAATTATTTCCCTAATCACAATTTGTTTTACTGCCTTTTAAATAGTGTCAATATTCGATAATCTAAAACATTCTCATTTTATGATTGTATAGAGAAATTCTTGTAATCTCGAGTATGAATAGATTTCTTTAAGTTTTATAATTTACAACTTTTTCCTGCTGCATTTACAACTGTCTTGTGATAAATTCTGGGCTTGAGTGATGATGTGCGAAGATCTCGTGTGCCTTTATACTTTAGCAAATAGCATGTATGAACAAAAATTTTGCCAAAACACGCTAATCTACCAACAATACCCAACATTTTTGGTCGTTCGAAGATTAAGGTTCAATTTTTCTCAGTAAAGATTATCACGGATATTAAAAGGTAACAAAGAACGGTAAAATAAAAACTGAGATATAATCGAGCAAGTTAATATGAATGCCATCGAAATTCTAACAATTTCTCAATAAAATCAAACATATGTTTAACAATCCGACTAGCCAGATTGACTATTAGCGAGATCTGTTACATACACTGATGATAAGTTAAACTATTCGATAACAAACCAATAGTATAGAATGAAATGAACCAAGATTAAATAGATTCAGTTCATTTTACATTTAAAATTTTTCATATTTAACTCGTCAAAATTAATTATGTATGAAAATAATAGTAATCATGGTTATCCAGTAATGGTTGACACGCCAAAACAAGAACCTTTTATTGCTGAAGTAGAAAGAAAAAGTTTTCAATAGCTAATATCAAATTTTTTTGACATTTATAATTTTAGCATCCCCAATTACACAAACTTGACGAATATCTACGTCAAGGTTATTATATGTTAAACGATACTTGCCATGTTTGTAATGCGTGTAATCAACGATAATCTCTAGAAAACTTGGTATTATTTAATATTTTTATACATTAGTATGCCCTTCTTCGTACACCTGATCATCAAGTCGTTTGTGCCAATTGTAATGAAAACAATGTTCAATATGGTTAGTTTAGAATACTATAAGTCTACTATTTATCATATATGTCCAACTTGAAACTTGAATTTAATTGAAAATTGAAATTTTCAACTTTTAAATCAATAGCATTGTGAACAATAGTGACTCACACATATATCGCCATAAGGTGAAAGTTGAAATTTTCTATTTTCAACTGAATTCAAGTTTCAAGTTTGACACTACTGAAATTTCGATACGTTAAGAGAAGAAATTTCGGGATATCAAATGAGCAAAATTTGACATTGCAAGTTAGTTATTTTATGTTTCGCTGTAAATCTTGAAATCAGTTCGAATTCCAGAGCACAGAATATCACAAGACTAGGTAGAAATATGAGAAAGAATCTGTCTCGAAATTTCGAACAAATTTTGAGTTACATATTTGATATTGTAGAGAGAAAAACGCACGTTGATTTTACATTTTTGTTTTTGTGGTTAGTAGAAGCTCAACATCCAGGTCAAATTTATGAAATGTCTGATGCCGTTATTGAATTAACAGAAGCAATACAAGTACTGAAGAAACATGAAACGGAATGTGTGGAAAGTTAGAATACGAAAGAAAAATAATTTTCTAGTAGATTTTATTGTTACTTCATTGCCATTTATTTTGGGTTACATGAATTTCGGCCCACGGAATTTTCGGGCCGGACTTTCGGCCCGGTCCGAAATTCCGGAGATTTTTCGGGCCGGTCCGAAAGTCCGAAAGGAAATTCGGCCCGGCCCGAAAATTCTCCGGACTTTCGGACCAATTTTATACAAATTCATTAAACTCGGAGAAAAAACGAATTTTTTTGAGAATNCTACGTCGCTTCGCTCAGCACTACGACGCTTCGCTCGGCACTACGACGCTTCGCTCGACACTACGTCGCTTCGCTCAGTACTACGACGCTTCGCTCGGTACTAAAAGAATCCAGAAACCAATTCTCAAAAAAATTCGTTTTTTCTCCGAGTTTAATGAATTTGTATAAAATTGGTCCGAAAGTCCGGCCCGAAAATTCCTTGGGCCGAAATTCCGGTCTCCCTTTATTTTTTGTTGATGAAGTCTTATGAATTCCGTTGAAACAAAATATTCTACACATTGAAATCATGGTACACGTAAAAGATGTTGAAAGAAAATTGGAAGGACAGGATTTCATTCAATGGAGTATAAAATATGCGTAATACTTTTTGATTTCTTGGAAATATATTCTAATTTTATCAAGATTGTACAGTACAGTAAAGCATTCCGGCAACGATTTCTTGGTGAAATTTTATATATATAAATAAAAGAATTATCTTCAAAATCGATTGAACATGAATTTGGGCTATTCTTTGTTCTTGAATATATAAATCGATCATTATTTTCTATCAAATTCGATTAATGCAGCCACGAATGAAAGATCTTTTACAGTTGAAATCTGCCATTTTTCTGTTGCTGTGAATACCGTGAATGATAAGTTCTTTTCTATTCAATTGACATTTTTTCATCTGCAATTCACCCTGTCATTGTAAAATTTTAAAAAAATCATTTTCAATATTTTGATTGACGACGTGAAATTCTAGTTCAAGTGAAGTAAAAGCATTTTTTTTCAAATTGACTCATATTATTGATTTCAATAGGATTTTGTCTTGTTTCTACTGTGGGTGTAAATACGTATGAAACTTTTCCAATAGTGAATGATGCATGATGGATTATAGATATCTTCATCAAATATATTCGTTTATGTGGCTTTTATTTTTGTGAAGACCACGAGTGATGAGATTCAGCGATGAACAGAATAGTTTCAAGAACTAATTCAATTTCATTTCTTTTTTGTTAATTTTTCAGAGAAAATATCAGCCAACAATTATTGTGTTTTTATGGTTTCATTAAAATGAAGATGTGATATTCATACCAGGAAGTATTATATTCAACAGTGGAGAAACGAGACTGTTTGATTAAAAATAGGTCTTGGTATGTTTTAGTGAAGAAAGCTGGCAATTCTAAGAGGTTTTTCTTCATTGGTTACGATTCTGATGTTTAGGTGAACAAATTTAATAGAGAAAGAGCAACAAAAAAAAATACAACACCAATGAGAAAGTCAAACAACAAATATCTATCGAAGACAAAATGAATTAATGCGATTAGTATTCCGAAGGAATATGAATAGTATCAAGTTAGTTTACAATAGGGGTGTGGGTTTAGATATTTTCATATATTACGCCCACACCCACACTCAGAAATATTGATTCCATGTTCGACTGATTTCCATCGGCAGCAGCGTGTTATTCTTCGCTTGAGAGAAAATATTTAAACAATGGTGGAAAGCTTGTTTTTCTTTATTCTTTTCATTAGTAATTAAATTGATATTGGTGGGGCGATGAAATACCTTTTAGACACTGTAAGGCAATCATAAATTGGAAGCGAACTTCGCAGAAAAACATCGCTTTATAGAAAACAAAGCACGCATTTGTAATATAAATACCATGTTCTATTCACAAATGAATTAATTTAATTTTTTTCAGCATTCCTCTGTAGTGGTAGTAGAAATAAAATTTCTATTTGCTCTATACGAATAGAAGCAACCAGAAACAAGTGCGTCTGACAAATTCTCGTGATCTATCTTATTGAACTGGAAACTCAACATGATAACATTAGCACGTTTTGTTGCCTTGTTATACTATGTATTACATGTAGGCGATTGTGGAACATTACCAGCTGCACAACAAGCTGAACAAACACTCATAACATCATTGCTAAATGCATACAATAAAAATATAAGGCCAGAAGAACTAGTCTCTGTTTCTATCACCGCTGCGCTAAAACAAATTTTGACGTTAGATGAAAAGCAGCAAATCATGACATCAAGTTCATATATTTCACAAACATGGAACGATGATCGACTAAGTTGGACACCAAATTCTTCAAATAATATTGAGGTAGTTATGTTACCAGTTAAAAGCCTGTGGTTACCAGATACAATGATATTGAATTCAGGAGATACAAGTGGTTATCTCACAGTGAGTGATTATAGTTTGGCATCCGTTTTATACACCGGGAAAGTAAATGTAATATTGCCAACATTAGCCATAAAAACAAGATGCAATTTGTATGTTCGAAAGTTTCCGTTTGATCAACAACTATGTACCATTAATTTAACATCATGGAGTCAAGGAGCAAATAGAGTCATATATATAGAAAATAGTAGTGAAGTATTGGATCTTACAGAATATAGTGAACATCCGTTATGGAAATTAACTGGCACAGATGTGATCCTGATAGAAGCAGGAGATAGGGCACCCTTTGAATCTACATACAATGATGTCATATCGATACAACTATATTTAGAAAGAAAACCATTATATTTTATGATGAATGGTATATTTGCATGTTTGGTCTTAAATTGTGTAACGTTGTTATCCTACTATATACCTTTTGGAACGCAAATTGGCCTATGTAAGAATAATTGTTTTTCGTTAAATACTAGGCGAAGCCTTTACAGTAAATTTTGAATTTGGATTTTAGGTATGACATGTTTTATGACATATTCCGTTTATTCACTTAATTTCTCGAGTTTATTTCCACAACAGTCTGAGTATTTAATGATAATCACATTATATTTTTTGCTATCAATGAGTTGGACATTAATATCAATGACATGGTTTATCATATGTAATCATTTTCTAGCAAAAGCTGCAATGCCTGTGCCGCTAGTTATGTTTTCTGGACTATTGCAACGACTCTTTGCTTGTTGTCTGAAATTATTGGCTTCATGTACTGCAAGAATTAATAGAATTCACAACTTTGCGAAGAATCAGCAGGTTGCCATTGAAGATGCGGAGTCTACGAAAACAAAACCAAACGATACCAATTCTAATCAAACAGTAGTAAGTATGAACACAAATGACGTAAACGAGAAAACGAAGCTAAACTGCGACTGCTGCAATAGATGCCAATCATGTCAAACTGATTTCGATAAAGAGAAATTGAAAACGAAAAATAAGAAAGACATTGAAACTAGATGCAACACTTTAAATAATTTTGTCTTTTTTTGTATGCTCTTATCTATATTTGTTTCTAATTTGAGCGTATGGGTCTCAATGTCGAAATGATTGACTTCAACTTACTTTTTTGACTATCACGTTTTTGCTCACTATTCAAATAAAATAACAGTCGTACATCACTTAAGGCACAATAAAATATGATATAATCGCTTGTTATTGATTATTTGTTGCTTGCTTTGACAATATCTCACAACAGAACACGTTTGATAGCTTTCTACAAGCACCAGTTTTGAATTTTCAGTGTACTTCAATTGCATCACTATCCAATCTTATTAAGTAGTTTCGTTATGGTATGGATAAGAACAAGAAATTAGGAAAAACTTAAAACTCTGTTTTACGTCTTTTAGTTGTTTTTATTGTCATCTTCCGTTTTGATTTATTGCTTCTTCATTAAAATCGATTGCTGAACAACAGGAGTCTTCCGTGGTATCGTTCTGTTGGTGAATTGCGATGGGGTACCATTGAATGCAGGACCTACTTGAGGCTGTGGGTCAGGACCAAACTGTGGATCTAGGGAACAGAAGAGTGCACACCCCACTCCGTCATCCGATAAAGAAAATAATTTGCAGTTTCGATTTCGAAGAATAACGTTCGAAATCAAGCGTACAATTGGCGGCAATAAGTAAATATATTCAGTGTAGGTCTTCGACAGAAAATCTAATTGTGCAATTGAATAAAAGTAGGTGGATAGCATCAAACAAGAGACTGTGTAATGCGACCCTGAGTCAGGAAAAAGAGAATATCGTTCACTTCTTGATGAATAGTAAGAAGGCAATGGAATGCAAATAATTAATAGTCAATCAAACATATCAATTCTTTTTCAAAGCATGTAAACACTGTTCTGTTTTTCATCTACTTCGTCGTCTCATTTATATTGTTCAATGTACTTTCATGCTTTATTTACTTGCCAGTTAGTGTATCCTGGACAGATCTATTCAACTTTGTTCATGATTTTTCAATGAGTATATCATCTGAAAAGATCACATTTCATGTATTGTAGCTGCCATTTACGTCAGTCTTTACTTTAATATTATACGATTACATGGTTAAAATAGCGTTTGAAAATTCCTTTTTCTCCTTGACTGTTGATTTTATTTTATACGCAAGTAACTCGGTTGTTTTCAAGGTGTCTTTATATTTTCTGAGACACAACTTCCTGTAAATATCAATCTTAATCTTGTCAATAAACTGTCAAATAGCATTAGAGAAAGAAAACTTATGGTTTAAATCCTAATTAATCCCAAAACTCAACTGTCTTTTCGTTACGACTGTGTAAGAAATGATTGACAAAGTCCTACATCAAGCTTTTATAATCAAATTTTTATGATCTGTAAAAAAATCTCTCGATTTCAGAAGAACTACAATGTGAATCATATTTCGTATTTCTTTCTCATTCTGACACATTGAATTCATTTGTCATGCCATTTCTTATTACGTCGTTATGCAACCAAGGATGCAAATGTATTTTTTTCATCTTTTTTTCTGTTCTACTCCAAAGTGATTACTTCAAATAAACAAGAAAAACACGCTAACTCGAGTGATTCAGTGCTTGTCTTGAATTATAATGATTATTCTTAAGATTGGTATGCTATTATATGTCGTCAAGTTTTCACAGAAAACAACGGTTCGAGCAGTTTAATCCTTTCTTAGCATCTTACTGATGTTTTGTCTATTAAATTATTAGTTTCGATCTGGAGGAGATTTACTTCAACGGAAAAATACGATTTTAAGATGCTACTGCCTATTCTGCTAGTTAAGGGTACGATGTCGACTGAACCGTAGTATTTCTCGAAGAATTTAAAACTACTCGTGTAGTGAAATACATGAGCAAAATTAAGCAGAAGAGCGATGATTAACCGACAGGTTTTTGAGCGTTTTGACCGATATAAGATGTACTTCAAATAGTTCTCGTTTACTCCTTGAACCTAAAACATTCGGGACGAAATGACAAATGCTAGAGTTATTCTCATTGCTTCATGTAGGAAATCCGGTCTTCATAAGTAGAAATATGACAGTATATTTTTATCATGATATCTGTAAAAAATTTAGTTTTAAAGAAAATGTGGCTCGTGCAACATGCTAATAATTCAAAGAATAAGCTACACACTGTAACAAATTGGTTGAATCAAAAAGGAGGTTAAGCGACTGAAATTACAGCCATTTTCTCTGAATTTAAATCTTCTCGAACACATGCCAAATGATGTCGCAGGCAGAATGAAACAGAATTTTAAACAGTTGGTCAAGTCAGCACCGAATGAAAAGCTAACCAATCTGATGTCAATGTACTTGTTGTATAATTTTGAGATGAGAACATTTTATGTTCGATCTATTTTTTTAATAAAAACTGAAGCATGTGCGAACTGGAAAACCATGACTAACTGCTTGTTAGATACTTTTGATCGCTAACATATGCTGCGAGTTCGTGAGTTTTTTCCCTCTTATTCCATACTCATTGACTTAGTTTAGTATTGTCACAAACTAAGCGAACGAAACAGCAACCGTTAAACTATGTATAAAAGGCTAGGCATACTAACTTTTTTCCTCGATTAGCAGTTTTATAATGCACCCTACCATTTTATTAGGCTTTTGCATGTTGTTTGCTTTTACTACTTTCGAGCCAATAAGATCCAAAGCAAGTAATTATGTTACACTGAACGGATGTGTATGGTCTGATTGTAATAATATCATTCTTCCGGTTAATACTTATTCAAATGATTGTTCCAAACTAGAAGTTCCTCTCAATTACGCAAAACCGAACGACAAGAAGATTACTATTTCTATGGCACGTCTCAGTCCACCCAGTCAACAGACTACAATGAACAATACTCTTTTCATTCTGACCGGTGGTCCTGGTGGATCTGGTTTGAGTATGATTCCATATGTAGACTTTTTTCCCCATCTGCTTATGGTATGACTATAATACTGTCTGATCACCGTGGTGTTGGACTATCAACTCTCTTGAATTGTGATGATTATGGTTCACAAAATATAACTGATGATTGTATTTCCTATCTTACTTAGAAATGGGGTATCGAGGGTTTGAATCAATTTTCTATTACCACAACGGCACATGCCTTATCAGTTTAAATTCGTTTTTATCAATACATTGTTTCTGGCCGATTGTCCATCTACAGTCGTAGCTATGGAACAATACTACTCGTTCGTTTTCTCCAGATCTATCCAAATTTGGTTTGGGCATCTATTATGGACAGTGTTGTCCATGCACAACTTGTCTCTATGAGTCGTGCTTATCTTTGGGCATCGTTTATTACCAAACGATTTTTAGCTTATTGTCAATTTCAATTAGAATGCAATCAATATTTTCCAGCTGTTGAACCGCCTCCAATTATGGTATCCAGACTACTTAGAGAATTGGCTAGAAATAATCACCGTTGTGCCAATGAGTATTTTTCACGATATCATTTGACTGATAAAAAGCTTCGTAGTTTATTCCTCAACATGATAGCATCAAATGTATTGTTTTATGACGGCACTGTTATACCAGCCATCATATTTCGTTTGAATCCTTACAATCAAGAAGATGTAATAGTACTGAAATTTTTCTTCGAAACTACTCTTGGAACACCAGAAAGTACCAGCGAGAATAACCAAAATTCGTCACCACTTGTCGATTCTCTCGTGCTCCTCTTTAATATTGTTCAATCAGGGCTGTGCCTAGGTAAATATGAAGACGAAGTTGATGACGGGACTATTTTAGCTTGGGATACATCAACATTAATATCTGCAGACCACTAACTTTTGAACAGTGCAGACTAATAATTGATTCTATTCTTAATAAATGTCGCATTCAAAACCTAAATAAATTACAAGACTACCCCAAAGCACAACATCATTCATTTGTGCAAGCGATCATTGACCGTACAGCAATTTACCATAGTGTAAAAATTGCTTACATGTTTTACAGACGCGTAATTTCGATTTGAATTTTACACATACGCATCTGTTTCCCCACATAGATAGATGCACATCTTCTTCACGGACGTCTTCATCTCTCGTGTGAGATGTGAGCACTTCTCCTTTGTTAAAATGATAAACATGACGAGTTGCTATACAGGTTTGTTTTGTATTTCTTTGCGTTTTACAAGCACGTGGTTTTAGCTTCAGAGTTGCCTACAATAAAGCAACTCTGCAGGTAAACAAGCGCACAGAAAAATAACAGAAACAGATAAGAAAGAAAAACAGCGTATGCTTGAGTAACACAATTTAAACGTAAATAAAAAGAAAAAAAGATACAACATATCTATATTCAGTTTTACGCACAGTTCATTACCAAAACGTATCATTATCCGATGACGAGTAAAAAGGCACCAAGGATTATTTTGGGTTGTGCAACAATGGGTCCCCCAGGAACAAATATTGCGAGAATCACTACCGTCGAGAAAACCAAGGAAATGTTCAAAACTTTACAGTCATATGGGTACACTGAACTCGATACTGCTCGATTGTACAACGATGGCAAACAAGAAGCTTTTACAAGAGAGACAGGTGTACTTAATGAAGGATTCACCGTAGCCACAAAGGTGTATCCTATAGAAGCGGGTATGCATAAACCAGAGAAACTACGGCAGCTATTTGAAACTAGTCTTCGAGAACTGGGTCAAGATTCTGTCGAAATCTTTTATCTTCATGCGCCCGATCGAAGTGTTCCATACGAAGAAACTCTGGAGGAAATCAATAAACTGTACAACGAAGGAAAATTCAAAATATTCGGATTGAGTAATTATGCTGCTTGGGAAGTAGCACATATGGCACAAATCTGTATTTCGCATCAATGGGTCCGACCAAAAATCTATCAAGGTATGTACAATGCTCTGACACGTGCCTTAGAAGAGGAACTTGTGCCTTGCTGTCGATACTACGAGATTGCTATTGTTACCTACAATCCACTAGCTGGAGGTGTTCTCTCTGGAAAATACAAATCTTCGTCGGAAATTCCTGAAGAAGGTCGATTCTCAAATGCTAATGGAAATACATCAGGAAAATTATACCGTGACCGATACTTTAACGAAATTTATCTTGATGCCGTTAATCGTCTTTCACCTGTAGTAGAAAAATACGGTTTGACTCTTGCAGAGACGGCGTTTCGATGGTTAGTACATCACTCAAAACTACGTTCTTTCGATGGTGATGGAATCATTATTGGAGCGAGTAGTGTCGAACAGCTGAACTCTAATTTGAAAGACTTGCAAAAGGGACCTCTACCAGACGAGGTCCTTCAAGCATTAGATGAAGCATGGCATTGTACTCGAGCTGTTGCCAAGACATATTGGAGATAAATGAATCAAGTTCGTGTTTTTTTCCAATGGGCTTCATTTGGTTGTACTTTTTTTTTATGGAAATAAGAAAAAGAAATAAAAGGATAGAATTAAGGAAATGATTCAAATGAATATTTCGTGAACTATAATTAAATAAATTAGTATTAATTTTACTATGATGAACAATCATATGAAAAACGCTCCCGTTGTCTTCGGTTTTTACGACAACTTTATTTTAAGTGCCATTAACCGTCCTATTGCTGTAGACTTCGTTATTGCGAATAACAAAACGAAAATGTACATATTACTTTGAGATTCAAACTTAAAGAGTATTTTTTTTATGAGTCCAAAGTAATTCTTGCACTTTAAATCATCAAATAAGCATAATCTTATATCACTCATCTTTTGCTATAACAGTAAATATAACCCCAAATAGAATTCATGATTTTCCCGTGAATATTACACAGAATGATAACTACACGTTCCACGGTATAATAAAACCATTATTATATCATTCAGTTCTACGAAATTAGAATAAAATCTTTATGTTTTGTGAATATGTTACTTTAACAACTTGAATAGGAGAATTGTAATCTTCCGCAACTGACAGGCAATGACATAATAGGACCTCATGACAATGCCGATGCAACAAGAACTTCCACGTAATTATTATTATTTTTCATGAATCATGATTGCTTTTGCTAGGCGATCAATCTTTGAATAAGTTCGTTGTTAGTACGAATTTAAAGATAGAAAGCAAGTGTTTCTAAATTTAACATTCGATGTAGCTTTGTGAATTAATTTATTCGGCACAAGCAACTATTTTTCCTGAAAAGAAAATAACAATGATAAAATTTGACTGCTGAATAAAGATCACCTAAAATACTTTCATTCTAATTATGTAATCGATGTAAAATCGAAAATCATTCGTATCAACGTTTATGAGCCTATTAAGATTTTTTTTTGAAGATTACTATGTGAAAGAACGATTAATTTGACGATGACGATGATGATGATGATGCATATCCATACGGGCGCAACCAAGCGTAGTATACTTGTTTACGAAGTAACGATTGAATCATTATTTTTTCGTTTATTGTCATTTTTTAAATAACGATGGATACAAATACTCGATGGCATTTCAATCCATTCGATCAAAAACAACCGTTAAGACAAGAAGAAAATTCACAACAGAAGATTTCATCACGAAGTCAAAGTTTAAATGAACTACGAGAACAACGGCGTCAACCGGTTAGTATCATTTTGCTTGTGTTTTACAAAATTCAAGGTCTAAGTTTAGAATTCCTTCATTGGTCGACCACATTCAAGTCGTGTATGCAAAGATGTTCGATATCCGATCGTACACAAGCTTCGTATCGACGAACTCTTTGATTTTCGACATGAAGAAAGGCCAAATATTGATTTGCTTGTGCACCATCTGAAAAATGAAGGTTCTAATTATATTTTTATTTGCTGATATAACATTTCCCTTTATCAAGGTCGTCTTGCTGAACCAACTTGGCGTCATCTTCTTTCTCAAGCAAAGGCATATTTTCGTCAAGAACCTAATTTAATTCGTATTCCACGTGACTGTACTATTGTCGGAGATATTCACGGACAATTTTATGATCTCTTATCTATATTCGAGTTGGGTGGTCCGGTGGGCCAACAAACATACGTATTTCTTGGAGATTATGTTGATCGTGGTTCTTTCTCTTGTGAATGTCTTTTTCTTCTTCTAGCACTTAAAATATCGTATCCGCGATTATTCATTCTTTTGCGTGGCAACCATGAAGCACGTCAAATGACACAAGTTTTTACATACAAAAAAGAATGTCAAGTTAAATATTCTCTAGATCTATGGTACGAGTCCATGTCATTATTTGATTGTTTACCGATCTGTGCACTAATTGATGATCGATTTTTATGCATGCATGCTGGAATTTCACCCCATCTGAAATCTATTCAAGATATAGTAAGATTAAATCGTTTTCAAGAAATTCCATCTGAAGGTCCATTATGCGATTTGATGTGGTCTGATCCACATAGACCATTCAATGCTCGACAAACACCACCATGGATATTTAATAATGCTCGAAATTGTTCTTTCTTTTTCAACTATAAAGTATGTGAAAATTTTCTTATCGATAATCGTCTCTTAGCTATTATTCGTGCTCATGAAGTTGTACCCAATGGTCTACATATCTACGATCGTGGATCACTTTCAGACTTTCCCGTTTTGATTAGTCTTTTTTCAGCACCCAATTATTGTGATGTGTATAATAACACTGCAGCATTAATTGTCTACGATGGTCAACGAAATTTGCGTCCCGTTTATTTTCGTCATCGCCCGCACCCATTTGTTTTACCGAATCATGAAAATGCTTTCGAATTTGCTCATCGATTTATGACAAATTATGTACGAGAAATTATTTTAGTATTAATTCAAAGTTACACAAAACTAGTAGATCTTTCTCAAAATCAGAATTCACACGATGACGTAACGAAGCGTTTGAAAGTCAGAGAAAAGCTGTTGACTGAACATATACAAAAATGTCAAAAGGTGAATACCCTAAATATTCAACTAGGCAATTTGGCGCCACCAGAACAATTTCAAGAGAAAGCATTAGATAATAAGAATATTTTCGAAGAAGAAGTTCCTTTACTTAGCAAAGCGTTCGACAATGATCCAGAAGCGACATTTGATTCAGCATCAAAAATAGATGCTCTATATGAACAACGTGTGTGTTGATTTTCTTTTTTTCTATTTGCTTTTATAAATTAGTAAAATACAATAAATGACAACAAGAGCAAAGTAATCAGTGCGCATTAAAACGTCGAATAAAGTCGCTTGAGGGTGTGAGTATGCAGTGTTAGACATATGCTTGCGATTCCGCAGAAGATACCAAAATCATATTCACCACCCATACAGTCAATAGTGTAGCCAAGAAAAATATAGATGATTGCCGGTGCTTTTACTGTATGACTATACTTTTATTTACTTAGTCTGGCTTTTTTCCATCATTATTTCCATTGTCTAATGTAAACTACTGCTCTAGGAAAATCTATGGCTAAATTTGTTCATGATGAATGTTATGAATTATAAATCATTCATGTTTATTTCTTTTAATAATAATCAAAATGTAAAGTGTTAAATGGTTACAATAGTTAGGCACAGAAAAATGATCGGGGCTATCTCGTTATATAATATGTACGCTTTGAGGGTTGATGGTACAAAGCATAGAAAATAAACGCACGTACTGTTATTAGTTTGATCCCTTATGTATGTTATAGTAATGAGCGGCCTGCTGCCTTTGCATGCTGCTTATATATTGTTGTGAACTAATCATCGTCGTCGGCACGTATGTTCCTCGTTCGGTTGTATGACACATATAAGTATTATGATGTGATGATCGATAGTCTCGTTCTGATGGGTAGTTATACTGGAGATCTTGAATGAGTTGTTGACTGAATGGGTCTTGTGCAGATACACTAGCCTTGATCTTTTCTACTTGAGCTTTGAGAATAGCAAGTGATTGTCGGTAATCGCTCTCAGCCATAGCTCTTTCTAATGCATTGGCAGTTTCTACTCGGTTTCGTTGAAGATCGAGAGTGTGATTCACTTGAAGGAGATCAGCCGGTGAATTTGAATCTCGAACTAACTTAAATGGCACAGGATCTATTGTAACTGTGCGGCCAGTATTAGGATCCATGTAAGTAATTTTCACGGTACCTATTGAAGAAGAAGAAAAACCGGATTTATTTACTCGAATTCTTTCAATAAAATAATTTGAGATTATTGTCAAAAACAAAATACAAATTCTAGAAGTGTACGCTTACCGATAGTGTGACTTTCAGACAATTGTAATTCTTCTGTCGTTTGACTTAGTATCATTGGTTGTTGACTGAGGTTGTCCATATTTTGTTCATTACTATCCAATTTCGGCACATGAAGTTGAAAAATGAGATTTCGTTTTTCGTCACCATTTAGATCATGTAAATTAAAAGTAATCATATTCGACGGCAATTGCTCAGGTTCGTATTTATATCGCGAGTGAACATGAGTTACCGCATAGCCTTCACTCAATTCAATATTGACTCGAACTTGTTGAGCCATACATGTGAATAGACCACCTAAAGTGATCGCAAAGGCAGAACCTACAGCTTCTTCTTCATCCTATTTGAAAAGACGAAAAATCAATATAAATTCTGATAGTTCAACTTGTTTTTCCACACAAACAGTCGAACTTACAATATAAGTGAAGGTGCCTCCGTTTCCTTGTTCAGCCAATCGTACGAGTAATGCAGCTGTGTGGTCGGGGCCATAGCCGAATGTGTGACATTGAACACCTTCAGGTAATGTCTGCATAAGTTGTGTGTAGTCATGTGTTTGGTTATCTTGTCCATCGGTGAGCAATAGTAAAGCGCTCACAGGATTTTTCGTTTGTCGAGTTCTAAAGAGATTAATGCCCATTTCTAACCCTTGGCCGATATAAGTACCACCTGCATCGTGAATATCATTGTTGATTATATTCTTCAAGATATTTTGGCTGAGAAAAAAAAAGAAATTACCGTTCAACCTTGAATCTTAATCAATTCTGAACTTACTTTTGTTGGTTCATACGTTTAAGTCCGTGTGATCTGTCATAAGCGAGTGTATCGAACGAGACAATTGCTACTCGATCAAGTTCACTCATTTGTTCGACAATATAGACTAAAGTTTGTTTCAATAAAATCATTTTATCACCTGCCATAGAGCCACTCTGATCAACAACACAAATTAGATCAATGGGAACACGAGATACGCTTAGTGAACTATCATCAGCAGTTTTCAAACATGGAGGTGCTTGCACAGTTACTAAACCATAAATATTCGACACGTCATGAGGCGCACAAGCGTTATATTCAAGTGTGGTCGAAGCTGCGATCAATGGTAGACTATTTGATGAATTTGTCGATTCAACTGCAGCTTGCCGAGCAGAAGCAAGACGATCGGAAAGATCTCGTACAAGAGCTTCATCAACCAGATCCTCGACTGATGGAATATCCTAGAAGAAATGATGAAGCATGGATTTAAAAATATGAAATACACTCACCTGATTCACGGCAGTGGGTACTGGAAATGGGAATGGGAATGCTTGCTGTCGGACCGGTATTTGACGAGGGCCTGCTAATAGTTGTACAATAGATGCATCAAGTGTAGCTCGACACAAAGGACACTCGTTATTTTGTGCTTGAATACTCGAGGCTAGACATTGAAGATGAAACTGATGACTACAAGATAGGGTTAGCAATGCAGTGCCGGGTGCCAGAGCATTTAAACAAATAGTACAATCGTCTACGGTATTCAAAGTTGGTGGAAATGGAGTAGTAGCTGACATTATTTTTACGGTACTCTATCTCGTTATACTGCAAGAAAAGGAAAATAAAGAAAATAGAAGCAAAAAAAAACAGCGTGCCTGCTTTATATCTGACGAGAGCGCAGCGGTGTAATTGCATCACGTCGATGCGCTGTAAGTTGAGGGGCGAATGAAAACATACTGATGACAAATAACTGGAGAAAATATTTCTGTGGGTGTCTGGGCATTAGAGCAAAAAAAAATCGACAATCATCTATTCACCTACGTATTAATTCACAGCTCCACTTGGGAAGAAATTAGCGATTGAATGATGACTCGCAATTCTGATTCGTGGGAATTGTACGAAATATTAGTCATCATATGATAGTTATAGTTAGATCGGATATAATCATTGACTTCTTAGCTCAATATGATCAACTACTACCCGAATACGATGTTTCTGATAGACGAGCTGATGATCACTATGTTTACGACACAATACCTATTAGTTAGTAAAAGAGAGAAAACACGATGTTGGTAATGTTTTTCGTCTCCATTCATCATCGCCATCCAACCAACATATCAGCTGCATACAGACTTAATCTAATACTTGCATGAAATACTCGATTTTATTGCACAACATTGTCGAACCGATTGGTGGTTCTATTTGATACAAGTTGAGAATATGAGTGACATATCCATAAAGATTTATGATCGTATAAAGATGCATTGCTTAGATTAATCTTGTTTTGAAAAAACAATGAAAAACATCAAGTTTGTGATATGATTTAACCGCACAGTACAATTTTTTGCTCTATGCGTTGGATATCGTGCTAGTAATCGTATAAAATAAAAGAGTTCATTTCAAAATACAATTTCAAATGAAATCCACAATAAAGATAGACACCGCTAATAGATGAATAAACCTGGGTGTGAGTGTGGGTGTGGGTGGTGCAGAACTTCTATATATTCACCTCCTAATGTTCATATTTGATGCACTCTGCGTCATGTACTCAAATGAAACGGCGACATTTGGTTTTTCCAGAAGAAAATATTGGCTCTATCCAAGCAATCAAAAATATGTTATCCATATTTTAAAATGTCTTCAATTTTCTATCAAAACTGAGTAATCGAGTGGTTGATTCCCTTTTTTTATCAATCTCGTTAAAATTTTTCTCTCAAAGTAGCGTTCTCTGTTGTCGAAAAAAAGAATCAGGTGGCGTTACACTTTCTATACTGTGGTTAATTCTCTTTTTTTGTGTCATAAATGATTCATTGACATTTAAAATGTATGCATTCTGCAATCGTAGGAATTGACTTTTAAAGATGTTTGATTCTGTTTTCGTTTTGAAGCAATAATGATTTTATCGATATTTTTGTAATGGCCTCTCAATAGTACATTTAAAATTAAGTTTTTTTTTTCTAGCAGTCGATAATGTTCTTCTTTGAAATGCTGTTAATGAAATCCGTAGAGGCATCGAAAAGCGAGGATTAGACAAATATTTGATCGGTGACATAAATGCTCGTTTCAAGCGGAAAATGACGCTCAGGTAAAAAATGCTTCAAAACTAAACTTCTGATACGCACATCAAACAAGCGAACAGTAACGAAAATATACCGTTCCTCCAATAACGTCACACCACTGTAAAAATGAATTTGCAACGGAAACATGAAAAACCCAATGGGAAAAACAGTTTAGATAAATGAAATATGATGTTTTTCTATAGAGAATAATGCTTTAGTTTGCGATCGAGAGTGAGGATATATGTCTATTCGCGACTAGAAAAATGAATTCGCAGCGGGAAAATGAAAAATTGAATGGGAAAAATGCTTTCGATACAAAAGTACTCGATATAAATTTAGTATACACACGGTGACTTATACTTACATAGTTTGTCTTCTGTTATCGACAGAACGGGAAAAGAATTCATTTTTGACCTGAACGGCATTTTTCCGCTTGAAATGAACATTTATCTCACGAATCGATTTTTTGTCTATTGCTGAGAAATGATAACAATGCATTGGAATTAAATCCAGTTCAATTGAATAGTCTGATGTCGACAACAGGCATGAGCGAAGAAACTGTTCTTCAAATGTTCGGTTAGTCTATCCATGTTTTCTTCATTTTCTTTTAATTACTGTCATTACGTGGATGCATTGTGAGTATTCAAAAAATTTCTGAGTTATCATTGCCGCTTATGAAAAGCTGTTTTCAATCAGATTCCTTTTGCAATGATACGATGAGTTTATGTTGTGATTCTTCATAGAAGTCATCAATGCCGAAAAAGAGATTTACATAAGTTAACTCAGAGTCGCTGGTAAATCACTTTCAATTTTCTTATTCTACAAATATCTTGACTGGAGTGTGATCGATTTCTTTTCTTCTTGAATTTAACAGTCCTTTTTCTAATCAATAGATATCCAAAAGAAAATATCTACAGTCGAATGGATTAGCGAGCTAGCGTAATCAAAATGTAACGAATGACCTTTGAGCGTCGTTTATTGAACTACAAAGAATTTTTAATTAAAATTAAATTCTCAGCGATCTTTTATAGTTTTTTTTCTGCTTTAGATGAGCAATTGATTATTTATTAGAATTTACTATTTAGACGAAACACGAAACAAATTTCCTAGTGGATGATTGACAGAACCCAGGTCGAGCAATCATATTGTTAGATCTAATAAGATCTTGTGCCCGATTTTTCGACCTGGGAAGCACAATTTCTTGAAATGAACAACATTGAATCGTCAGACAGCAATCCTAAGAACAACAGTTTACTTCATCTCGTATTCAATATTCTCGATCAAGATCACTCAGGTGAGTACTATGATTCGTTGATTCATCCGTTCGTGAATACACATAGTTACTTAATTACTCTATAAGTCAAATCATACTAGCATACAATTTATGAATTGAAAAACTGATATGTCCTAAAGTTCATAGAATGGAATCATGATGAGAAGTCTGAATTCAGTGTTAACTCCTAGAAATCGATAGATTCATTTTGATAGTTGTCAATTTATATTTGTGACATTAGAAATAGTGCTGAGATTATTGTGTGCATTCAGAAGAATCATGAATAGTAAAATACTTAGGCGTTTTTTGTTGTTATATTGCTTTCATCGCGACCTGTAAATATATGATTGTTCAGTAGCGAAGAGTTACACGACACCAGGAAAGACTTTTATCTCCATTAGGATATCTTAGAGACTCGCATAGCTAAGTATGCCGTGGTGAAAATCAAAATAGCTGCCCTACTTTTAAATCATTTATTTCTATGATGAAAATACTCAATTTCAAACGAATTGTACAACTAGCTAAAAAATATTACTGTTCATTTAGACATAAATTTTATTCTTTTCATCTCAATCGTGATTGTATTTACTTTAGGAAAAATTGATATATATGAATAAATATTAGACCGTAGGATTACTTTGCAAACAGGAACCAGAAGCTTCAATGAAATGTCTTTTTCAATTGTGTGACTCTAATCGTGATGATTTTCTTACCAAAGATGAAATTGCTAACCTTCTGTAGATGTTTTTCTTGAAATTCTCCGGTGACAAGAGCGCAGATGAACGACAAGAAAATGAATCTCTGGTAAAGACTTGCATGAATTTTGTAAAAAAAGCGTTTGGTGACTAGACGCAAGTATCTGAGAAGGAATTTCGAAAACACTGCGCCGAAAACGAAGAACTTCAAGAAATGGCTCAGTCGATACATCCAGGTTTGGTCATGGCTTTGGCCTTTAGTACCGTTGGATTTTATTAGACAATGCTATAATCGACTATTTTTCTTTTCTAAAATACGACTTGCTGCGTCAATATTATTTTGAAATAAACTACTACACAGCAAAGCATTTATTATTCAGCTCAGAGATACTCAATAGCATTGCTATGTTTGATTTTTATCATTTAGAGATTCGATTGCCGAACTTACTATGCTATTTTCCTTTTAGAATGGATCTTTGATTTTGGTGATAATAAATTAAAATTCATCATATTTCTGTAAATGAATGTCATTCAAAATTGTTTTTGTTTTCGACTGCATATGTTAACTTCCTTAGTGTCAATAATGGGCACATCCTATTTTCTTCCAATCGGATTGATGGGCGTGGGCGCGTTGATTAAAATAACAACCACACCCACGCCTCAATATTAACATTCTTTCAGTAGAAGGTTCTCTGAAAGAAGCAGCTCGAATTCACTGCAGCTCTGTTTAATCCCATTCAATATTTAAATAAATGTGGAAACTTCGGATTTCATCCGAGAGTTATGTGTACTGCAAAAAGTGCATGCGACATATCAGTCATTCTAGAATGCCTGAACACGAAAATTATCATGAGAAGCTAGACAATTTGATTTCTGGATGGAGTTTTTGTGAATTTTGAGACGTTTTTCAGGCGATGTTTCGTTAGAAAGCTATGACTTAGTTCAAAACTAATATCAGATTTAGAATCAGCGTTAAAAACTGAGTCGATTTATATATGTTGTGAATAATTCTGAGAAAATTTTTTTTTTGAAAAATCCCTGTACTCCCCCTCAGGGATGGTCTGATCAAAAATGACAATTTTTTCGACAACTCAGCCATTTCTTGACGGATCCTTCTCATCTTCGAACTCGACCTAGATATTGATAAGACAATTCTGTGCACAAAATTTCAGCTCAATCGAATGTAATTGTGAAGAGTTATCGAATAAACGGACGGACGGACGGACGGACGGACACACTGACCGATTCTATAGTGTACTCTTTTTTTTTTGAGTGCACAAAAAGACATTTGTCAACACCCATTCTCGTTCAATGAATTTTAAGTTCAAATCAGAATTAATGAAATACGATACAAAAAAGCAACAATAAATTTCTTTTAATCTCTTCCTGTTTTTATTCACTGTAACTTATTGTCAACGCAAAATCTTTCTCTGTCTTGTTTCAACGCGGCATTTTTAATATTGATTCGTTGTTGCAAACATTCGAGTTTTACATCAGATAGCCAATCTGTTTCATCAGTTTCCATGAAATGTAATAAATCGTTTAGTTGATTTAATAATTCTTCGGCTTTCAACTCTTTGCTGCTAATGCTGATGCATTTCGGAAAATTTACACTGATCCATTCTTTGACGCTTTGCAATGTGTCATGGACACTGTCACGAATCTGCTTAACTGTAACAAATTTCATTAGCAGTGCGACAGTAACGACAATAGAACCCAAAAAGCGGTCTGTTTTCAAGAGGTATTGAACTATCTGTTGCACCGGTTCCAGTATTAATTTACATTCTGTTTTTGTAAAAATCATCATTTTTTTCCATTCGCCGTGAAGTATTCGTCGATTATTTTCATCAGTAACAGGTAGCTTCATCGCACGGGTGATCAATCGTTGCCCTTCATCCGTAAAGTCGATTTGTGCACGAAAAAAACTATCTTTGGCGTTACAACAAGCTTGAAGACATTGTTTCCTGTAGTCGTCGGTCAGTTTTGTTGAAGTTTTAATAGCCGTTTCAACTTGACAAAATATCGTGTTTGGCATTTGACTCAGCTCTTTCAAATCAGGATGCAATTGTTGTGCAGTTGTCATAATAATATTAAAAAACACTCTAAAAAAAAGAAAAAGTTGTCATATACTGAGCCATTCACGGTTTTAGCGAAGGTCCCGAACCTTGTAAGGGTTTGGGTTCGGGTACCATTGTTAGAAACGTTTTTCGGTTCTATCCGAGAAAAGTCTAAAATCCTTTCAAAAGTTACACTTTTTCGCTAAAACTTGAAAATGGTTCTGAAAATTATACTAAGAAAAGGTTCAGTATGAGACCTTTATATTCTAGAGAGCATATCAATAAAGATATATGGCGGGTGAAATCAATGTTATGTAGCGCTATCTTCTATGTGTGTTCCGTTCCCACGTGAAAAAGTTTAGAGGAGTAACTAGATTATAATCGATTCCTAATTGCTTAAAAACTGATTAAAGATATACGATTTTATTCTGATTATTCCTCTAATATTTTCACACGGGATTTCCTTATATCAACGCTGTGATATCATCATGTATATGCATTCCATCTACATCTACTGTCGTTGGACACATGGATATTTGCGACCTTTTCTACATTCTAAGAAAAACGTTTTTTTTACCGTGTAGTCTGTTCAGTTATTCGTTTTTTTTTCGTTCTGTGTAAATCTTTGGTATGCGTTCTTTCTACTTCTCTGTAGTGAGTTCGTGACTCTCTTCTAGCTTCCAGTAAACTCGGTTACTTGCTAAAATTCTGAATATATATACATGTATATATATATTATAGGCAACATTAGAATTCTACCCTTATGAATCCTTATAATTTAAATTTTGAATGGGCGAATTCTAAATTTGAGTAAATTCCAATTCTGTCCACAACATATAGATATACCCGCTGTTGATAACAATAAATTTTGCTATAGATACGTGATAAACTGAAACTTTTATCAGGCTAACAACTGGATAGTGGTTTGCAAACTCACAGCAGTCAAGACTGGAGTGTTCTTAATATATACTACATGAATTGATATACATGGAAAAAGCCTACAAAGAACTAATATATCGCATATCTGTCTTTATCGTAGATTTTTTTCGACGAATTTCTTTGTAAATGAAAGTTGGAATTTTAACGACTAAAAATGTGCGGGAAATATGACGAAATATATTTATGACGTTAGTTCCTATTTGTCTATCTGTTCGTACTCACCAATATCTCCTGTTTGGTTTAGTAAAGAATCTCAGGTAGATAAAACAAAGCACAAAAACCATTATGGATGCCCACTTTTGTATATGATATGATTTGCATGTTTTTTTCGACTGTTCCGTCTAGAAAAGATCAACTTGTTGGAAGATTCCATCTCGAGCTCTTCGACATTATTAATACTAGAGTTCTCAGATGTACATTGAAAATACTATAATTTTGTTTCACATGACACAGATAACAGGACATATAAATGTATGCTTTTGTTGCGGCAGATAGACAAAACACACATCGTATACATTTAATACTGTAAATTTGTTTTAATTTCTATTTTGTAGAAAATGCTCGATTGTCTAAATAATAGAAATTCAATTTAATTTCCTGAAGAAAATCGAAACTTTAATATTGGCAGCTTGTTTTCAAGAAAGTAGAAATTCATCTCCGAAACTGTATGTGCTTTGCTGGAAATTCGACCCCGAATTCGTACGGACTTTCCGAAAATAGCAGTGCACCAGAGCAAAGAGTAGGCGGGTGGTTTTCTTTAAGGTGTTGGTGTGCGGGTATGAGTGAACAACGAAAATCCACTCCCAACATATTCAATATGCCAACATCCACGCCCGGCAACTATATCCACAAGTATAACTCACACCCTATTTGTTTATTAAGACCATGATTTTGGCAATAAAAACAAGACGGAAATTCCAAGGCATAAATTTCTTGATGGGTGCATTCTTAATGCGTGGTTGTTACATGGTGATGTACAACAGCTAACTTGAAGTGATGTACCAGCAAATAATGAACCTGATTCAGTACATGATTGAACACATTCTTTTACTACATAACGTGTCGGTGCATAGGACATGTATACAGTCAATTTCTAACAATAATTTAAAAAATGACAAATTTGCAAAGACAAAATAATTATCAACGCTTTTCATGAAAACTACGTAAATATTCAAAGAATTGATCAGCAGTGTCCAAGAACTGAGAAATAGGAATTCCTAATCTGCCGAGAAATTGTTAGTGCCGCTGTGATAATTTCTAGAGCAAATAGGAATCAACCATTGGTTCCCTCACAGTTCCACCATTCACGAAAGTCGCGATATTACTCTTTTTTTAAATAGTTTGTGCGCGGAACTATTGATTCTCATAAATTTGTAGATGAAAATAAGTCTAAGAACAAAAATTATTGTGAATATTCCATATTTTTACTTTTAGTAGGCAATGAACTGTAGGGGAACTGAAGAGGGATTCCTAATTCTCAGTCCTTGGGCACTCCTCTTATCAATAGAGTCAACGCAATTTTATTACCAAAAATGATCAATACTCGTTGTTTCACATGCACAAAATATGATGTTTAATAAAAATAGAAAAGAATACAAATGAGAAAGTAAAAACGAAATAAAATAGTGTTTTCTATCATTAAAACATAATCGTGTCACACAATTGCTTTGTTCACTCCTCAAGTTCCATTAGTCTTGGCCAAAGCTGTTCGTATTGGTCACGAACACTGCTTGCTGGCACAATACGTAGATGCACACAAATCAATTCAAAACATAGTAATGATGCTTGATCAACAATAGAAGAATAATTGTCATAAGCCAATGCTCTGGAAAACAAAAAATAGGAAGAAAAAAACAAATTGAATTTTCATTCAAAAGAAAAAAATATTATCACTTGTAAAAATCATAATGTAAAATGCCAGGCGGTTCAGATGTAACAAAAGGTTTGTAGAGTCGCATTGATGCGCCCTTGAATAAAAATAAAACATTAGGTTAAACTAAATGATAGCCGTTACATATTTTTATCACAAATCTGAGCTACTAGCGTAGGAAATTTTAGATGAACTAATTGTGACCTTTGTTTTCATCACTACCATCAACTCAGTAAGGAGAAAGGTCTTTAAAAAAATCGGTAAACCCATTGACCTCATTTTTTTCCCAGTTAACTCTTATACGTTTATGAAAACGATTTTTCATTTGTTCTAATAAATAAAAATAATCGCATACATTACTCTCTTGTAAGCGTAATGTATAATTGTACGTAAAATGTTCATCGGTCATTGTATAAGATGTACAACCACGTTGAAGTGCCGAAAGACATTCTATTTCAAATTTCAGTATCTAAATAAAACACTCATTTGAATAAGAAAAATTTTCTCTTGAACAGCTGTCAAACTTTTTTTTCTAAAAATTGTTCCATTCCATGTAGATTGTTGCCTGACATGAAAGAATTCTGATTATCATCGGTATATAACGCTGGCGTACAAATATGACCCCGTAAACGATCAATCAATGCAAAATGCACAAGACCAGGAAAATCATTATTACAACTAAATTAACAAAATCAAAAAAAACGAAACCTAACATTAAACAATGGGTACATACAAACTCATCGTAATATTTCGTTGAGATTTAATTTCAATAAACGAAAACCAGTCTTCTAGTTGTATGGATAATTTATTTCGAAGACTTTCTGTCATCGGTGATGATTCAAATAAATGATTGTCGGCTCTTAATGAATTCGTTTTTTCATCGTTGTTATTCGGAATAACATATTCATTTGATTCGAAAAATAAATGATGAAATAAATCAATTGAAAAGTCACTCATATCTGTTAATTTTTTTAGAATTTGGCGACCTCTAGAGAAATTTTTTAAATAAAAAAATAAATGAATCCTAATTGTAATAATAAGTTACTTGTCATCATCTTCATTGATAACATCCTGTCCTTTTTTTAAAGATTTGTAAATCAATTTTGTTTCGTTTAATATATTTGACAATTTATTTGGTGATATATTTTTGCTGCTAAACTAAAATTGAAGAGAAACTATGAATTTCGTATTTGAATATAATAAAATTCTTACATATCGTCGGACTATTGAATTACTTTCTAAAGGTTTAACGAGAGTATTTAAACGCGTGTACGTAAATTGTAATTGACTTGTACATATTTCCAGCTGACGAATAAGTTCAGATAGATGTGAACAAGCTGAACTACTTTTCCACTAAGAATTAAAGAATGAAAAATTCAAGGTCGTCTGTTTGGAGTTCAGAGTTAAAGAAAAATAATCCTCCAAATCTCCAGTTAGAACTACTACGAACTCTCAGTCGGTCATTAATAATACGATTCTTAAAATATCGCGTTTTTTTTAACGCATCACCAGTTTTTAAATTATCATTATGCTAGACAAATATTTACTTCAACAAGAATAATTGTGGCAATATCATCTGTCAATGGTACTGTGTACATAGTAAATGGTGCGATATTTCGATTCGATGTTTTCATAAATACAACTTCAATACAACGATCGTCATTTGTTTTCATGGATTCTAATTGAGAAAATGTTGGCAATGAATTTGACTATGAGAAAACTTGAAATATTATCAAAAAGAAAACGAAAACTATTCCAATGGCATACGCGTCGATTTTGTGCAATACGAATATCTTCTGCTGAATTGGTAAGATTATGATGATTGTGATGAGTCTTTGTTTTATATATATGAGCTGTTTTATTTGTTGAATTATTTTGTTGTTCTTTAAATTGATGACGAAGTGGCCGACTGGTATTGTTAAGTATCAATAAGAACAGATCGCTATTACTCGGTCGGTTTTGATTGTTACTAGAAAAAGAAGTATTTTCTTTTTATTAAAATGTAACAATTTTCAAAAACAATGAATTATAACCTTGTATATATATAAACAATTTTATCTTTGCATGTAATGAGTACTACTGTTGGCGCAGTATGAAGCCAATGTTGAACATCATGATTAATAACTGTACAAGCTTCTAAACATTGTTGACGAATTAACGAGTTGATATGTAAATATTCGCAGCTCTAGTGAATTCCCGATAAAGAAAATAAAGAAGACTTCATACAAACTCTTACTTCAAAAATAAGTGCTTGATTTGTTGCTATGTTATTCAAATAATATTGAAGTGACGAAGCTATTCGATCGATTGATTTATCCATCGTTTTAGATTTCCTATTTACAGAAAAGAAATGTTTATTGAATCTATTCTTCATGTCTTAATCACGGCCTGCTCGCTTATGACTTTTCACACAATAAAAAATTTATTTTCTCTGTCTCCTAAAGAGACGATACCCAAGTGAACTTACGTAAATGGTAAAACACCAATATGAAATTTAGCCAATGCTTTGAATAAATTAATTGCTTTAAGTACAATAGTTGTATGAAATGAATCGTCAGCCATACATATTATTTTACTTTCTCCGATCTATACATCGGAAAAGAAAACAAAATAAAATCAAGCATTCAATAAAATGTGCGTCAATATAATATACTTGATCAAAAAATAATTCTATATTTGAACTAAGTGTGATGCGTCTAACTGCATTATTTCGATATGCGGTTTGCGAATGAAAGGTCGTTAGCATGGAAAAATGTTGTACAATAGCATCGTCAATTGAGAACTCAATATCTTGGTTTATCTTCAACGTAATGAAATTTTAATAGAACAATGATTACAGGCAATTATTCTTACTTCCACTTTTTCCGTTGGATTCTCATTAAATGTGTAACCTCGATCAATAAAACACTTGCGTAAATATGAAAATAAATCATCGGTTGCAAATCGATAGATTAAATCTGATTTCGATCCGAAAACAAATATACCAAATAAACAACGTGTGACCATATTTTCGTATTTTTGACAAAAAGATATAACTGATATAAGAAGATAAGCGTTGCTCGTTTATATATGACGTGCTTTATTTATCTTCAGAAAAAAAAACAAAAAGAGCACAAGACAAAAACAGAGAAACAACAGAATCATCATGTTATAGCATGATCAGCGACAGCACGTTT
The DNA here is from genome assembly GCA_905331475.1 of Rotaria socialis. Classification (NCBI taxonomy): domain Eukaryota; kingdom Metazoa; phylum Rotifera; class Eurotatoria; order Philodinida; family Philodinidae; genus Rotaria; species Rotaria socialis. Next base: position 145,350 of record CAJNYU010000987.1, on the reverse strand, counting down.
CTTTTTTCGATGATCTTCCCAACGAAGATGTATTTCAACTAATGCATAACCCAGCATACTTATAGATAAATAAACGAAAAGAAGAATAAGTGAAAGTCGCATGGTTATGTAACTAGAATACTAAAAACACAGAAAAAGAATAGTTTTCAGATTGTGAATAGAATCAAAACTTACACTATAGGTCATAACAAAGCCCACTGATTTCCATAGTCGATATTTTGCTAAAGCACTTGGATCAGTTTCCGAATAGAGAACTGTGTAAGTAGCTAAAACATAGAGACAGATGATATTTATATTATTTCATCTATTAGAAAAACAGAAATGTAGAAGTAGTAGTAGAAATTTCAACTATTTGAAATATTTCATAGTGAATAATCTTTAATAACTAATTAATTCTTTATTAGTGAACAACGAAGAAATAGTTTAGATACCGATAACTTGTGTTTGCCAAATAGCGTCTGCAATACCCCACAGTCCAGCAATGACAAATAGTAGAGCTATGTGACTTTGTTGTGGATTCCAAAGGAACATTAGAATAATAACTGCATAATTAATTACAGCAGCAACAACAAAAACAAATATTCGACCGGTATATTTAACGAGACGACCAAACACATAGCTACTTGTTGCTTGGCATATACCGTTGCACACCATAACAAGTCCAACATAGCTAACAACGGAAAAAAAACAGAAATCTTTCGGTTTTTCTTTAAAAAACAAATTACCGAATGCCAACAAGACAAGTGACAAAGCCCTAATGAGAGAGAAAAAAAAGCATTGCATTTAAAAGGAATAAAAGAGTTTAGTTACTCGAGTGAATTGTGCTGTTAAAAATGCAGTTTCAATTGTTGTCCACATTGTAAGTGGAATAAGAAAAAATTGATCAACATGTTTCCATTCTTTTAATGATAGAAGTACTTCGAGACTTTTCCTTAATAATTGTTTCATAGTTTCTAGAGAAAACTTTCATTTTGATGAATGATTACATTTTATCTTACGTTTTTGAGTTAATTGAATTGAATCAAGTGTGAAAAACAAAAGTAACATTGACAGGAGACCCATTCCAGCAAAGACTCCACACAGAATATAACGCTAAAATCATGCAAAACAATAGAATTATTCTTTTTATAACTTAATAGGAAAACTGATTTACAGTTGTATCATTGACATCTTGAGTAACATTTGTTTTTAGAGCCGATTGAGGATCAAAATGAACTCCACAATCATATATTTGTGGATTACTTGATTGAGCAAGTACAAAATATGATATTAAATTACCCCAAATTGTATTTGTACCGAAAAGTGCAAAAAATATACCAAAAAATAAGCTAACTGATATTTCATGAGTTTGTTTCTTATGTTGAGAATGATAACGCGCTATTTGGTTAAGATACGTAGCTTTGGCTGTCCACAATGGAGCAGCAGCGAGACCAACAAGAGTTGCACCTAGAAAACAAACGGTCGAATCAAACGTTTTTGAATTGCCTAACGTCAATCTTATTGATAACTGAATAGAGAGAATTTAAAAATTTGATTATTACTACATCCTTAAAAAAATCGTCTCTGATCCGTATGAGTTCTTTTTTGTCACCTAGCACCAACTTATAATTTTATTATGAGAAAGACATAAAGCTGTGCTTGCGAAGTTTTTCCTTTCAGAAATCTGCGTTATAAAACACTTGAAGATAATTACTGATATACATAAGTACTGGCAATGGCTTTATATTAGCTGCTATATAAAATATATAACCAATTTCAGCAAGTATAATAGTCCATTTAAGACCAAATAAATCCATGCAAACACCAATGAGAACGATCGAACTAAACTAGTTTAAAAAATTCAAATGATTTTTTATTGATTTTCCATTGAGTAAACTTACTATCAAAAATGAATAAGTTATAATAAGAGAATTAACACCCACATTATTTTTTACGTTTAAACTTGATTGAAGTGTAGCTATACCATTGTAGGCTGTAAATAGGAGAACAAAAGCTAAGGCAAGTATAAGTAAATTTTTATAGATTTTCGCAATTGAAAATTCTGGTATTGTATCATTTGTAGCAGAATCTTTATTTTCAGGTGATGATGTTTTAAGTGGATCAATGGACATAATGCCCACTTTAATGGCACCATTTGTTTGAGCTTCACTAGTGGCACTAGTATAAGACAATGTTCGCGGCATATTTGTCAAATCGTCTTGCTCATTTTCGACCATTCTGATTTTTTCTGTCGTTCTACTGACAAACGACAACGACAGTAGTAATTGTGTGACTGATAAGATTGAAGGAAAGAAAAGAAGTAACTGTAGATAACATTGTGTTGATCTGTGTGTCGTCGATAGAAGAAAAAAAATTTCTAAAACGAATATCTTGTGTTACAAGTGTGATCAATGTTTTTGTTCGTCTCATGATGTTTCTTTTACTACAGTATATGTATAGTTGGATTATCGCTGTGTATACATGACATATCATCACGGTACGTGATAGATGAGAATAATAGATTTTTTTTATGAAGATACTTTTTATCAGTATTTGAGTACTGAAAGGTTAGTATTTGAATGAAAGATTTTAATCTTTTATTTTTAAACCTGGTGAGATACCAGGGTTATCAGATCAAAATCAGAAAACGCTCAACAAGTTTTTAAAATGATTTCCTATTTTTTGCAGGCATGGATCCATGATATTCACCACCAGGATAGAAACGATGAATTTAGAATAGTCTTTGGGACTATTGCATGATGTTTCTTCAATTATTGGCCAATCGTCTATTAGAGAAATATTGGAAATCCAAATATTCTTTGTCAGGAGGTTAATAATGTGCACTTGTCATGATTCACCAAACTCGTAACAAGGAAAAATAAATTGAACAATTTCATGTGATAAATAAAGTCGATCTTTATCGATGGGTGTTAATTATCTTTCTAATTCAGATATTGGCAAAGTTTAGTATAATCTCAATGGTGTAAAAAAAGTCAAAAAACATCACAATTAATTCAGATGAAGTTTAAATATATTGTTAAGGCATATATTTGAGTGCAGTTATATATTGCTCGTCAGACATTAAACCTTGTGCCCATTTATGAGTAACTCGTAGAGCTGAGAGGCAATTTCGTTTTTATTATCCCATGAAGAAGGAAAAAATCTTGAGGGTGTGGGTGTGTTTGTCTATTCTCTTAATCTTTTACGCCTGCGCACACACCCCATTCCACACTCACACCTGCATCCAGGTTGATCAAAACGAACTCGTTTACTGGCTGTTTATCGACGGTAAACGATGCCAAAACTGTATATTTACGGCAGTAAATAGGCCGTATTTGCTCGTAATACCTGGCATAGTAATACGGCACCGTAAACGGGACTGAATTTTCATGGTTTACGACTGTTTGTGCTTCGTACTCTCATGATCATAGGGTCCGTATTACTGCGCGAGATATTACGGCAAACTTCCGCCAGGAAAATAGTCGTAAAGTAGCCGTAAACGACAGTATACGAGCCGTACTGTTAGACTTGGGTAGCGTTGTCAAAAGTAGATATTATTTTTGGTGACCAGGCAAAAAGAAAGTGACTGCTAGATTTCATTAAAAAATCACGGATTTAAACATGTTCAAATATGCTTGCATATCGAATCATAGAAAACAAACATATCAAAACCCGCCGACGAATCACTGATTCAGACGGCAATATTTTTATCACTTTTAAGTTGAGAAAAATAATTATTGATCTGAAAAAATGTGTATTTTCAAAAATGACCGTAAAAAAACAACATTTCAAATTATATTCATTCTCTTTTCAAGGCCAAACTACAGTAGTAAATGAATTAACATGTCTTGGTAGGCAGTGATAATTTTAGTACATAGATACATGTGCATCGTTTGCGTTTCAAACTATTGATGTTCATAGGCTAATGGCATTGATAATTTTACCAAGTCATATGTCGATTATACCTCATGATCATGAGGACCCTCTATATCAGTAAGTTCACGATCGAGCCTATACGTTTCACGTCGTTCACTAATTAATTGTTTACATCGCGAGTGTATGAGTTTGAATAGAGGCATAATCATAAGTTTGAGAAGAAGAAGAGGAAGCCCGAGTATTTCCATACAGAACAGTGTAAACATGAAATTCTTGAAGATCATTTCAGATTGTTTAACAATCGGTTTTTGATTGTGTTTGATGTAGTATGAACTCTGGCTAATAAGAATTGTCAGTGTTGTTTGAGTCAAATTTGATGATGAGATGTAATCCTCACGTGTGACAAACATCGCATTTTTATCTACAGTATATGTTGGATACCAGATTCCTGTAAAATTTGAATCTGGTCCACTCAGAGGCTCTGTTTTGTTTAAAGCCTAAAACAATATATTCGTTTATTGAATATTCAATGTAATATAGTTTCCTAGATGTCTTTTGATCAAAAGACTAGGCTAATGGACTTTTGTGTCATACACAGTCTATATTCTAGTTTTAGATTATAAATAGATGCGTGGAATAGGATGAAAAATGACATTGAAATGTTACTGTAAGCATGGTCCCAAAATTTATCTTTCACTTACCATTGTAAGCTGAAGAGAAACGGTAGCGCTTTGGGCAAGCGTTCTATCAGCATTGTAGAATGCCTGCTTAAATCCAAGCTCTTTCAATGTTGAACTGCCATTATCTTGTCCAGGACCACTCATACCAATCCCTATGCCCCCGATGGGTTTAAAATCATCAATGATAAACTGTATTGTGATAGCATCTTTCGATACCATGATGGCAGTTTTTACAATTGAATTATTTTGCGAGCATGAAATGAAATTGATTGGAACTAATAAACTATCGATTATCTGTTTAGGATATATTGAAGAGCACGTAATGGCCGTGTTGAGAAGATTGACGTTCAGAGTGAATTGTTGATTTTTAACAAGATCAAAGATTACTTGCTCGTCGTCAGATCTTGGAATAGCAAGTGATTGGAGTGATGTTTCAAAAACAGCATTTCTAATTGTAGGATCACATGCAAAGTCACTATTGCCGACCTGTTCAGATGGATACTGTGCAACAAAGTTTGTGCTGAAAGCGTATGCTTGGGCAACGAGTATAATTAAAGTGATTGTGGCCAAACCACCAATCCATATCTCGCCTTCTCTCTATGAAAAAAATAACACGTAAACATTCAAATATACAGCAATTGGTGTCGGTTAAGGCTAAGATGATACCTCGCACCCTACACTTACTATGAGATCAGTGCTTTGGAATATCGTTTTCACAACTTTGATGTAAAAAGAGCCGGACGAGTTTCGAAGAAAAATCTGAAGTATTATCAAAGTGGAACCTACAATCGCCAATAGAAATAAAGTTATGAGTGTCCAGAATATGGGTGATATAACAATGCAGCGAGTATACGGACGAAGTTGAAACACATTTGCTAGAAGAATATCATCAAAAGAGGTCACGTCGGGTGATGTCGGATGGGCATATGCTTGTGTTAACGTCTCTAATTCACTCTGTGCTACTTCAGCAACTGCACCCAGTGGACAGAATGCAGATGGATCACATTGTGTACAGTTAATACTACCAGCTGCACTTCGTGAACCAGACTGACAAAGAGAGCATGGGTGTATTCCACTGTTATTCTTCATTGTACCAGGAACGCAAGCCTGCTTTGTACTGATAGTAGGTATTGATACAGACTCTGGTGAATGGCTTGTATCAGTTGACGCATAGAAACCAGGCTGTGTTGATAGAATTAGGAGAGTCGCACCAATTACATCTAAGACTGCCAATGAATTTGAAATTGGCCGTATATTGAGAAACTGATTGCTGATAGTCGAAGGCAGAGGTTGTTGGTTGTTAGGTATGATGGCTGTTGGTGCCGAAGCAAGACCAATTGTCGATAGCTGTGTGTAAAGCCAAATCTGTGAAGATAACCAAAGGGAAAACGTGGAAGTATATCTATTAGCAAGGATAGCAGCTTGATCAGATGCCAACCAAGCTACACCCTTACCAAAACCAACGCTATTTCCATTATCTATTTGACTGGATAATGTCAGTATTGTACCGTTACCACTTATGACGAACTGAAAGACAGTATTGAGATAAGGAACTCCTACTAGTACACGTGTTGGATCAAAATTGTTGATATCAACGGACATACTGTATTTGACAGACCAATTGGCAGTTCCTGAAAAAGTCAGTTGACTTTGCCAACTACTATTGAGTGGTTCGTAGGTCCAATTAGAGTAAATTTGACTTAAATTGTTGTCTATCAGATAGACAATGACCTGTGCACGTATGCGGGATGAGGGTCCGTTGCTAACTAAGCCGGCTACAACAGTAAAATTGGTAGTAATGTCAGCTGCTCTTGGAGTAAACGACGTATCAGGCCAAAATGAAGTATTAGTAGTGATCCGTGAAGAGACGAATGGATTATATTTGAACACAGTATTTTCTGCTATCACAAGGGCAAATTGACCAGTTGGATGAACGACCATAACTAAAAAATTCGGTTCAGAAAGACTCATATAATCGATAAGGACTTGACTCGTTGTTAGACATGATTCGTTGTCATAACTATTGTAGAACGTAATAAAAGTGTTATTGTCAATATTTGAATCAGTTTGATATTGACTGGCGCCAATGATTTGACCGACAGCGTAAAAACTAATGTCATTTGCGTCCGAACCAACCCCTACCGAATAAACATAATGATCCTCATCTACGTACGCAATAAAGCATTGTTGCTCGTAAGTTACATTATTATAGGGTGCCAATACTATGAGAAATTCGTAGTTATTAGGCAGTGACTCAACTAAAAGAATATTATTGGCAGCTATTTTTAATCCATAAGCGTCATAGTCATTAATATCTGGATCGAAATATCCGGCGCCTATCAATGGACCAATCATTATAAGCAGAGAAAGAAAAAAGATGGCACGCATTTTGTTAAGTAAAACCAATAAATTGCTAATATAGTAAGCGTCACCTATGTGACACGGGAACTTTGCTATTGATATCTAAAATTTCAGCGGAATGGTAAATATAAAAACAAGAGTTGACCAAAATATTCAGCAATCTATTGGATTTTACTAGAGGTTATCTTCCTACTAATTAATTATAAAAAGTAGATAGTTACGTCCTTCCTTCTGAATTTTCCTTGCAGATTCGTTTCAGTTCACTTTCAATCTTGAAATCACCACAACACGTCAATAATATACTTAGAAAATCATATCTGCTACAACTGACAACTACTATTACGTAAAACGCGACATTTTAAATAAACGAAAGAATTGCAGTACACAATAAGAAAACGTTTTTAATCAAAAGATGCACGTCAAATAAAAAGGAAGAAAACAGAAATAAAGTCGTTGATCACAGGAAAACAATCTTCCGCAATTGGGAATTTATTTTATACATACTGTGGAATAAAAGATGTGCGACGGCGTGTGTTTATCACTCGAAAAGAACGAACACCAAAGAAAAGAAAATGAATCTCGGCTGGGAATCGAACCCAGGTAGTATCCACTCTGGTAACTAGCCAGAAGCGTTACCTAAGTAATCTATCGAGACTCAGTCTACATTCATCTTTCAATTCGATGTGAACATACATTTAATCTTTCGAGTGATATACGATTAGAGACTTCCTTATTTATACGGATATTAACTCTAAACGACCTCTTCTAACGAGGATTTGAATTGCTTGTCTTAGCGCCGTAAAATGTAAATCCTATATATATATGTATATATGTAAATGTATATATGACAGAACTTAATTTTATTCATACTTTGGAATAAAATATATGCGACGGCGTGTGTTTATCACTCGAAAGATTAAATGTATGTTCACATCGAATTGAAGATGAATGTAGACTGAGTCTCGATAGCTTAGCTAGGNGAATTTTAAGATGAATGTAGACTGAGTCTCGATAGATTACTTAGGTAACGCTTCTGGCTAGTTACCAGAGTGGATACTACCTGGGTTCGATTCCCAGCCGAGATTCATTTTCTTTTCTTTTGTGTTCGTTCTTTTCGAGCCGTCGCAAATCTTTTATTCCAAAGTATGAATAAAATTAAGTCCTGCCATATATATACATTTATTTTATGCAGCTTTTGATTTAGAGATTTGCTGCTAATTCAGATGTTGCGCTGTTTTCTTACGGCGAACCGACACTCAAAAATATCTGCTAAGCTCGCAACATTATTCATTGATAAATATTATAAGAGCAGTTCAATCTTACTACTAGTTTGTCGTTATCAGGCAATTCTGCCAGCTTGCATTCATTACTATAACAGTTCTAAGACTAGTAAAACTGTAGCCGCTTGGAATTGATTGTAAACCGAATTCGACTTTCAAACTTTGTAAGAAGCTGATGTTAAATAGAATTTTACATTCTCGAAAAAGCGGAACTCTAATGTTTACACAATATAATTTCTTTCTACTTCTCAGTAAGTAAACGTAGAAGAAAAGCTGGTAAAAATCTCAAGAGCACAAAAATAAATTTTGTGTCGTGAATAATGTTGATGTTAGTAGAATCGCATGGTTCACTCCGGCGACTATATGTAAACAGTCGCTGATTTTATGTTCGAGAAGAATAATTTTTGGTCAAAATCATTTAAGAATCAAGATTTACGGCTGTTCTTTAAGATGTCTTTGTAATTAAGAACTATGCTGTATTTTATCAGGAGTACATTGATGTCGCTATTATATCGAGCTTTTATTCGGCATTTTGGCATAATCTCGAGTGGAAGATTATAATTATGTGACGTGAAACTTTAGAATAAGGATTTATGCTATAGACTCTTTTGTCGCTCAATCTTCGTGAAACATCGTCGTTCAATGAATAAGTGAAAACATCTTACTATTAATTTTTACAAAAGTATATGACAATCGTATACCATCTATAATAATACTTTCATTTAAGATTTTTCATAAGTACCCTAGTCGAGCTTTTTTTTTACACGCGCATGCAATTCTTGAGGCAAGACAGGAGGCTTTTCGGTGAGCTCAAGTTCTTAAATTTCTTGCTCATGCACTTGAATTTGTATCTAAGCGTTTCTGTTATTAAAGAACTTTTTCAATTTTAAGTTCAAAATAACTCAACTTGTAATAAAAATGTATAGTTGCATTTTTTTTGTACCTCATGCAAACATTCAAACGCTTGTCTTGAGCAAGAAAGTCATGCACTATGGACACATCTTGAGCTCTAGTCTTGGCAAATGCACGAATAAAAAATTTCGAGTAGGGCAGCTATTCATAGAGCGAGTTTAAAAAAAAGAATCCATAAAACATTGAAAGCAAAGAACGAAAAAGTATTGTATTTTTTTCGTGCTTCATAAGTATTTTTTTTATTTATTTTTTTATTCTTCACGCATCCTATTAAAATTCATCAATGATTCGTCTTGCTTCTTTGCTAAGAAAACAATTCAATAATAATGATAAAAACGTCTGGTCATCGAATATCGAAATCACAAAAGTGTCAGTAACTGCTCCGTAGACCGCGAAAATCTAAATGAAATGTGTATCTAGGAAAAGTTCGAGCTACCATTTCGTTCGTATTGACGTTAGGGTGTGGGTGTGCCTCTTCTTTTAGCGCCAGCCCTCAGCTATTTTTCTTGGCCAATAGAAAACTTAAATGAATCGTTTTTATTATCAATATTCATTTAAAGCGTTTTTCTGAAACTAAAATTTTTAATAAAAATTCAGAACGATAAAAAAATGATTGATTATAATTAAAAAATAAAATCTTAAGTTTTAGCACTTTTAATTCGTAACATTCTAATAGAAGATGTTGCCGGCGGTGTTGTTGATGCGCCCAAATTAGATAAAAGTTCTTCTGTTAATGGTGTTATCTTTTCAATATGTACATTAGCTGTTTGAATTCGTCTAGTTGGTGTTGTTGAACAACAACGCAAACGTGAATTTGTAAAACGTTGTTTATCACGTTGATATGGCGCATTCGATGTCATCGGACGATTGCGCGTCAAAAGTGTCTGATAAGGCGTTATTGGCCGTGACGATCCTAATGTACGTGAAGGTGGCGGTGCAATCGATGCTGATACTAAACTATTTGCTCCATCATTTAGAACAACCTGTTCGAATTCTTCTTCAAGTTCATTTAAATTTGTTCGTAATGTTTCGACTTGTTGAAAAGCACCAATTTTAAGTGTACGTTCTTGTTCGAGTTTCTTCTTTGTCTGCAATAAATCTCGTTTAACATATGTTTGTGATAAACGCATAGCACGATTTTCACGTTCATATTCACTTGTTTTCTTTTCAAGTTCATGATCTTTCAATGCTAATTGATTACTTTGTTCTTGCATCCAACGTAAACGTGTTTCGATAATTTGCTTTTGATTGATTGCTTGACGTAAATCATCATCGCGTTCGAGATTAGCTTTGTTTTCGAATTTATTTTCTGTTTCAAAAATTTTCTTGTACTGATTTTCATTGGATATAATTCGTTTTCGTAAATAATTATTTGATTTTTTCAACGTTTGAATTTCTTCGACTTGTTGTGTTGTTTTATAAACATAACGTTTTTGATAACGACTTAATTCGTATTGTAATTGGCCGACAGTTTTTTCTAATTCAATTTGTTCTTTTTGCCATGTACGTTCATGTTGATACGTTTCACTCATGTGTTTATCTTCATTTCGATGAATTTCATCCTGTAAACTATGTATCAGTTTTGTTTGTTCTGTATGTTGCTGATCAATTATTGATTTTGCATCGGACGTTAATTTAGCACGTGCCATTTTATATATTTCTGTACGTATTTGTTGAATTATTGTTATCGTACTATTATATAATTGTTCACGATATTGTTCAAATCGTGAACGAAGTAATAAATTCGTATTTAACAATTGTTCATTTATGGATTGGAAGCGATCGCGAATTCTACGCAATTCTTTATCAAAACGAAGTTGTTTATCATTTTGTAATTGAGCATTTACTGTGCGTAGTTGTATCAGTTCATTGATTAAGTCAAAATAAGTTGATAGTGTTAGCAATTGTGATTCAACTTCAAGAGTAAATTGTTGATCTTGCACTTGAGAACGTAATGATTTAATTTCATTTTCGCGTAAACCAACTAACTGACGAGTATTGAAAAGAAGACTTTCATAATAGTAACTATAATTCGTATAATTATCACGTTCACGTTGCATTAAACGAGTGCCCAATTCTTTCAAACATAATTCTAAATCACTTCGACGAATACAATAAATATCCGATGTTCGAGACGTATTCAAACCAGTCGATGAGAGTATTGTCGTATCCTGATCTACTAATAAAAAATAAAATAGAAATTGACGACTATTCTTCAAGTAAAAGTCTTCTAATAGAAGCCACAGTTTTTTTTTAATCAACGTGTTTGAAGCGTTTTGCATCGGAATATTCTCAAAGTTTCTCTTTCGAAAATATAGCTAAATATCCTCGAATTCAATAAATCGTACGATATGAGCTTCGTTTGAATAAATAAATCAAACTCAACAATTTCCCAACTCCAGTAATCACGCTAAGAAGCGCAAATTCATTGTAGACAATCGCTTACCAGGTTCCTCCACCGCCAAAGTTGAATTGAGTGTTGCTTGTTCGTCTTTATATTCATAATTTGCCAATAGTTTTGCAAAATCATCTAATGTATGTGGTCGTAACACTGAGAAATTCTCTGTAAATAGCTGTTTTTTCCATAGATCAGTTGGAAGACTATTTTCTTCTCTCAATCGTTCAGATATAACTAATGTTCGTTCTCTTTTAAAACGTTTCAATGTATCACTCATCATAAATTTTCCTTCAAGCTCAACTAATATTCGCATTATTAATCCATGTTTACAATCATATTCAGTTACATGTGGTGCTAATTGTCCTGTAACTAGAGCAGCTGGAAAATCATTATAAAAACTACTATAGCCAACAGTTGTTGCCAGTTGTCTTAAAACGGGACTACGAATTTCATCTCGAAAACTAGCAAAAGCATCTTCAAATAATTTCAATGTGTCTATTTCCATTACATTCAATTTCACTGTACTCCAAGCATTTCGAACCATTTCAAGGCGAATACATTCGATAATATACAGTTCAAGATATAAGTATTTTGCAAGATGATCGCCCGTAGCTACCTAAATACATCAAAATAGATTTATTAGAAGGAAAGAATGATTGGATGGGGGGGGGGGAGCAATAGTTTCCTGCGTTGGTTTTAAAATCCGGATTACAATCGAGTGCTTAATTCAGAATACATCTTTTCTGTATGTATCAGTGACTAAAATTACGAAATTTCACTTCGACCGATATGAAAACTTTTAACAACTACTGTACTAGGATTCATTTGGCAAGCATTTTTCTATCATAATGTACCTCGTTTCGACGTAGGATAGTTCCCATTTGATTCATTGCTGTTCGTCGCGAAATAACCTCATCGATATTTTGCAACATAACGTGCATCGAAACCAATTCTGAATTAGCAAGCGTTAATTCTGATGATTTCAAGCCAATTAAAGATATATGTATCAAATCAATCAAATCATATTTAGGCCACCAAAGTCTTTTAGAATTCACATTATATTCATACTCATGTACTGTCCATGGATAAAGTCGTTTTGTTAAAGCTTGAGAAGTTAACAATGGATTAGGTAAAATTGTATAAATAGGTCGTAGCTTATGATAGTCACTTGTAAAGCGTTTTAAAATTGCTTTTGAACGTGAATGAACAAGATGAAATGCTGTTTGTTGTTTTCCAACAAGAAAACAATGTGGTATAAGACATGACATAGAATAATAGATTTGAAATATTGTCACACGTCTTTTTGTTTCTAATAGTTCTGCTATTTTCGACAATTCGACTGATGGTGACGAATCAATTTCACGTTGAATTTCATGCAATTCCGATGCTAATTCTCCACTTTGATCAAACGCGGTTAAATCACCAGCTCGGTCGTTAACTTAAAAAAGAAACACAAATTAAAATTCATATTGTCTTTTAAATATCGGAAAACTAAAATATTACATCGTTGTTCAGAATTGCTCGTTGCATTATTCAATTGCGCATAACCAATAACAATATGAATAAGATCGTTAAGCGATGAAACAATACGTACAACGTTTCTTAAACGCATTTCTAATTCTTCAACACTAAGTCTCGCATTTTTAAACATTGTTAATTGCTCAATAAACGATGGAATGTACCAGAGATTAACAAGATCAGTACCCATTTCGTTGAAAATCATTTTAGGTCGATGTTGATAACCATTTGTAGTTAACGCATTTGTTAGTAAAGGCGTTGAACTAGCTGAATCAAGTTGATCACCTGACGATGTTGTGGTTGTTGTTTTTGGTAAGGGCGGTGGTGTTGGTTTATGCCACATAAAATGTGTCCGACTTGTTAGAGGAAATTGGTTTATAAGATGTGTTAAACTTAAATATGATTGAACTGTTTGTAAGCGTAAAAGTATCATTGTATTACGTTGATGAACACGATCAATGAAAGCATGTAACACAGAGCGTTTTAGTTTTTCAAGTTCACGGGGTTGCTGATATTGCAATGGTTTTAGTTCGCGTTGACGAAGGAATTCATTTAGCATTCGATCACGACACGGAAGTTTTTCAAATTGAATCGAAACGAAATAATGATCACGAAACAGTTTCCGTTGAGCATTTTCATAGAGAACATTATTAAGGAGTGTATTCGGTTGGTCGGTTGATTTCGTAGCAGCTAGAAAAAATGTTAGTATAGGATTGAAGAGTCCTGCAATAATTAAATAGATTGAGAGAAAAGCGCGTGCGATTATCTTGTCGCACCTCCGTCTAAATCTGCCATTGAATTACTTCTTCGATAAAAATAAATATATTCTCTTAGCTGTTATCACTCGAGATATTTTCTCTTCTAAATCAATTTCCAAGATTTATAAAAAAGAAAATAACGCGCAAAATTACCCGAAATTTGTCGTTTTCCTGTTGGCGGAGTTTTTGCTTGTTCGAGTCCACTGTCCACTCGAATACTTTGCAATTGTTGTGTAATACATACGATAGCTAATCGATGTTGAAGAACAGCCGTGTATACAAGATGATTATGCATAAGTTGTAATCTTAATGCAACTTTTAAATTATTGATTGCATCTTCTCCATCGTTAATTAATGTTAACCATTGATCTTTTTGTCGAAAACTTATTCGTATAATAGAACCTTCATCCAGTTCTTGTGCAGCAAACAATAAATGCTGTTGTCCAGTTATTTTATCTAAACGGCCATCAGCTACATTACTTGATTCATTATCATATTCATTGTCTGTATTAGGCAGATTTCTTGGTTGTGCAAACTCCATTTGTACGTAACGTAGAAATAAATGTGAATGATCAATTGACATCACATCAAGTTGTTGTTTATAAATTGTTGTTAATATTTCATTTTCACATGCCGAACGTATTAAACGGTAACGTAATGTTAATAATTCAAGTAGAGTTGCCTGTAATTTCATATATTTTTCATATTGCTCTTTTTTTGTTGTTCGAGTTTCATCGACTTGTTTTAAAATTTCATACGCAAATTTGCCCATCATGGTAGGATGATCACCATAGAACGTATTGAATATATCACGTTGATGATTTGAAGAAAACATGCTACCAGGTAGATCGAGTTGTTTATAGGCTTGTAGAATTTCATCAAGATACTCAACTTCAAAGAGAAGTCGTTCAGTTAACGACAAAGGTGTTGACCGTTGTAATTGTTCATATTCAGTGAGTTCATTAAACGATTGTTTTAATATATGTGGCAAACGAGTTAATGACGAAAGCGATTCGAGAAATTCAAATAAATTATAACTACGAATTTTCGATACGCTCAAATAGATTGGCGGTGATGATTGGGAGCGTGCAGCAGAAAAATATGAACCATAATCGGTTGAATCAAGAATATTTTCCGTTATTTGACGCATTCCGGTGACATGTCGATCGATATATTCACGAATCAATGATAGATATTGTTCGAGTAAACGAATTTCTAATGTATAGGAATGATAAAAATAATCATCATTGCGAAAATCAATTCGAGGTCGACGAGCACTAATATCAATGATTATCTGAGCAATAAGATGTCGTTCATCATGATCAAATGTATGCTGGTAGATTTCATAAAAGCAATCAACTATTTTACGTTTATACTGTAAATAATTTAATTCATGTTCCCATAAATTATAAAGTATTTCAAAACGATCGATTTTTCTCATAAAATCACTATCTTTGAAGCTTTTCAATGAAGCTTTCTCAATAAAATATGAACCAATCGAAATCATTTCTTGTTCAAGTTCATTAACATCTTCAAATGCACAATCATATATAATATGTAAACCACTGGAATCTTGTACATGTACAATTGAGCCATCGTTTTCTACTGTTATTTCGTGCGCATAATCTTCATTATTCTCAACATGTTCACCTGATTGCATATAAGTTAATGTATCAAGTGTACATTCATGGGGCGTATCGAATAGATATGTATGCGGTACATGATTACTAAAACGTTGTTCAACGGAATGAAATTCTTTACCGGCCGACGTCATTGTTAACCGTTGTTCATAGATAGTTAATGTTCGTTGAATCGAACGAAGATAATTAAATTCATGTAAGCATCGATCACGAAGTGTACGGATACGAAGTAATCGAAGTGTTATATATGATAATTGTAAACCATAGGATTCCGATGCATCATTATTTTCTGCGTCACTATCACGATCTTGACCTGTTGTATCGTCGAGGCCAAGTTTTTGTAATGTTTCCAAATAATTAAATTCATCTCGTTTCATATGACGAGAAGAACGAGTAGATGGATCACGAAAATCAAAAGAATCTTAAGGAAAAACAATAGATAATAGCCTAATGTATTTTATAGAATTCTGTATAAGTCCTATCTCTGTATAGAAGATCAGTGTCATGAGAAATTTATGTGCATAATAAATAACCGAAATACTGTATTCTTATATATCTCCCTACTACTAACTTTTCTGATTTTAACAAAGAGTGTTCTATGAATTTCTACCTTGTAAATCATCGTTATCGCTATTGTCGTGTTCACGATCAGCTCCCTGGCTTGTTCCATCTGTTGAATTGACATCAAAAACATTTTTCCAAAAAATATCGGTCATAGCGGTTGCTTGTGTTGGATTTTTTGCTGATGTTTCTAACACTTGTTTTAATGCATTACTTTTTTTAACTTTAACAGCAAGTAAATATTGTTTGAGTATGCTAGCTGCTCTGTCAGCATTGCGAACATTTATAAATTGTATTATTCTCATTAATAATTCATCATTTTTTCCACCTTTAACATATCTCCAATAGTCACGCTCACGTTGAGGATCTCGTTCGGGTTTTATTTTAACAAAGTCAACCCACGCAGCTGCTTTTATCAATTGACAACTAGGCGATTGTCGTGCTTGAGCAATTACTTTCGGTTTTGCTGAATCATATAGAATAGTTGGCCGTCGTTTTTCCTGCTCTGAAAATATTGTTCGATAGTATCGAACTATATTTGCATAGAGTTCCATTTCATCTCCAGATGTACGAATTTTCGATGCATCTAATGGTAAAGAATAAAAACCTAAAAGTACATCAAGTCTTTCAAGTGTTTGTTTTTGATCGAGCTCAATAGATGGTATTTGATTGAAAGCTGCTGTTGTTTGAAAAGGTGATATTGGTGAATGAAGATTAATGGTGAGTGACTGAGTATCACCCGAAAGACGTGTACGAAATTTAAAGTGTGATATACGAATAAGGTGAGATAGTTGATCAAAATATCGTTGTCCACGATAATGAGAAACAAGATAACGTACATAAGCAACATAATCATCGCTGATAACAGGCTAAAAGTTTAAAAAAAAATCAATTTATATTTATGATTTTTAAAGACAAATTCTAGATTAAAATTAGTTCGGTTCAATCTTGAAATTCGCATGTTCTCAAAGTAAACTTCAAATGAATCGATGCATTTCGCTTTTGTTTACTATTCGTTTCAAAGTACTATTTATTCATTTCTAACCTGATGAATGGATTTAGATAAATATTAAAGTAGCTGAATTTTATTTTAAAAAAATTCGAATAAAGAAAAAAATAGTAACTCAGTGTTTTTGTTGTTATTTTGATAGATTAAACAACAGTTCTACGTTTTATGAATTTCCTCTATTTCGCTTTTTGTTTTTCATCGAGCTCAGAAGAATTCGAACGACATGAAAAATGATTCACAATACCTGATTTATGTTTTTCGAGGACGTAGCTGCTGGCCCTAACAAAGTTTCTCTAATTGAACTCAATCGTTGAGATCGCTGTAGAGCATCATTGAATTCTGCTAATATTCTTGCTGATCGCTCTTTAAATTGTTGTTCTACTTGTATGAATTGTATTTGTTGTCGACAGAAACGCTTCCATCGGACACTATGTAAAGTTTTGGCGTACGTTAAGGAAGTTAATCTTTTCAAATAAAATGCTTGTAACAATAATGGTACCGATTCCGATGTAAAATCACTAGATATTGACGTACACGTATCTAATTCACTTCTTAATTCATCACATAGAAAAAGAACGTCGGGCACTGTTCGAACATGTGCAAGACGTTCGAAATAAATACGACGTTCACGTGCTAAATGCGATGGATCCTTTGGTATCAGGTAAGAACTAAATGGTCGAGTGAACGTAAGATTATATCTTAAATCATTATCTTCAATTTCTGATTTAATTTCATTATATTCAAGTAAAATCTGTTGTTCGACTTTTTCGAGTTGTGCTCTTTCTTCAGTTTGAACCAAATGTGAATCGAGTTCATGTGTCCAAATCGGCATGTTTTTATCCTAAATACACAACAAACCTTGGAAGAGCTTTTTGAGAATATGTATGACGTTTTTGATTATAAGATTCTCCTTTCTGCTTCTCTTCTTTGTTCTGTTTTTTTTTTTGAGCTTTTTATTGTACTCGTGGTTTACTCGATGTTGCATTGGACAGTAACAAAAAAAAAAGAATTTCTTCTTTTTCTTCCGTTCTATTTTACTACAGCAATCAGCCTTTAAGATCTTTTTTGTGTATAATAAGAAAACAGAACAGTAGATTTGGGAAGAAAGAAAAAAATCGATGACGACGACATGCACACACAATCATCGTCTCTAGTAAACATTATTTAAGTTGTTTGAAAAATTCTAACAACTATAACTAGACAACGACAAAAGAGAAGAAAGATCGACATGGTAACGATACGCAAAAGAACAAAAAGAAACACACCGAGTTGCTGGAAAAACAGAGAACTTCTAAGATTACATAGTACTAATTAGGAAGATGTTGAAATCAAAATTTATTTTTCTCTGGCGTCTTGTATTACATTTGCCTTTTTTGTTCTTTGTTATTTTATGATTACGAATAGGGCATCGCTCAAGTTAAACTATTTATGCAGATTAACCAAAGAAAGACGAGAGGTAAATTCGAATTTGATCGTAAGCGAATAGTAAACAATAAAGTCGGATTAATTTCATTTATTAGTCGGATTTGGCCGGTCAATATCAATATGCTCGATCAAGAAAAGTAGTCCTAATGAATTCGATACACTTCAGTATAAGTACTACACTTGTGTTTGTTCAAACACTTGATGCAACCTATACGATATTTAATAATCGTAGTTAAGTAATCTAATAACAATTGTCGATAGTAACGATCAACTATATAGCATTGTGCTTTTTATTTATTATCGATAACGATAATAATATCGCCTCTCTCAAGGTTAAATTGGTTCACTTGAACTTTTACCACATACTATCATTATGCGTATTTCTAAAAATAGGTGTATGACCTCTCTCGCTCTCTATCGGAGTTTCCAATGATTTCTACCGACAAGATATTACGGATAATGTACTATATAGAAGGGGTCATGTCTTGAGATATTTTATGAACAGAAACTTACCGAAATAAATGAGATTGTATCTTGAGCGTAATACTACTTGAGATCAAATCAAGCCTTCATAATTATTTCCTTTTCATGTAATCAATAAAATATTCAAGTGTTGTTTGTTCAACGTACGAGTTATTTTAAAAAAATATTTTTTATGTTTGCTCAAGTATTGCACACGATCAAACATGGCGGCTATTCAAAGACACGATCTTTTTACAGAAACATTATATATTCATTGAACTCCAGAAAATCTTCACTAGTGATGACTATAGTCCGTTTGTCCATAGACAGATGATAACATAAGCGGTTCGTTTTCTTATATATTATTCTTTAGTTTTTCGTTTATATAAAATCCAATAGAACGTTTAAAATACGGAATAAATAAAAGTATACACATAGAGAAATATTGTAACAAATAAACAATTAAAAACCACTATAAAAAAAAAGTAGCATGATTTATCCTTTTTCGAATTGTATGCGTTCAAGCAATATGATTGGTTGAAAATATGTATCAGTTAAAATTAATTCACGTAATTGATCTGTATCAGCTGTTGTGTTCTTTTCATCGTTACAATCGTTTGCATCAAGAGGACAATAAAATGATGTTGCTAAAAGGAAAATCTTCTTCTTTTTCTTTTTCTATAAAAATCAATTACTTACAAAAACTCGCATTAACTTCGGCATTAGTTTGAGGCACTTCTTCTTGTATTGATTTATTTTGAATATCTTTCAATAAAGATTGTTGCTTATTGCATTGTAAAATTGGTGCAAAAAAGAGTTCATGAAATTGCTCTAAAGTCGTGCTTGCCGTTGAAGACGATGGAAGCGAAGGTGACAGTGGAGCTTGAATACTAATAAAATAATTTTTTTCTATACTATTTGTATCATTGAGATTAATTTTTTCTTTTTTTTTCTAAGAATCAAAACACGTCGGTTTTTTCGCTTTTATTTTCAATGATTTATAATTTCTTTCAAGTGTGTTTTTTTGTATCTATGGGAGATTTATCAACAGCTATCAGAGAAATATGATGTTTGAATAGATAAACATGTTTTGATTGTTCAACAAATAAAAAATTCTAGGCCTCTTCTCTTCATTCCTTAAGTACATCACATACGACTTGTTTCTCCTACAAAACGATTTTCACATTTTTTTCTTATTGAAGAAATAAAATACCTACTGATCAATTTGATGTTGTTCGTTATATGTCATTGGTTCTTGAAACTGAACGTCCGGAGAAAAGAATAAATCATCTTGACTACTAGAATCCTTTAAAAAAGAACAGTAAATGTTTTTGTTTTCAAAAACTATATTTAATAGATCCTTTACAGAAGGTGATAAAATCATTGATCGTCGCCCTCGATGACTTGGCGATGCCGAAGAACTTGATTGGCAATCATCGATTTTCGAATGCATCATATAAGTAACTTTTCGTGATGTTATTTGTTTAGTTAATAACTTTAAGTGACTATTACATGTATTTATATGCGATAAACCCGGTAGAATTGAACAAATAAAACAACAATCTTTTGTACACGATTGACTATTATCATCAGTTGATTTTTCAGAATCGCTCAGGAATGTTTTTCTAGTAGATTTTTTTCTACGGTTTTTATCTACTATTGATGGTGTAACTGTATTTGAATCTTTCCATAGATCTTCTTTTTTAGTTAACATTTTTTTCAGTTTTGATGAACGATTCATAACTTTATGGTAAATTTTCATTTTCTAAAAGTACAGTTACAGTGATGGATATTGAAATTGAATTGAACTACATGATTACACACGATAAAAGAGACTGGCGTATCCCTTTAACCATTAATACAACATATATATTCTCTTAGCACACAAATGCATTTCAAGTAAAAGGAAGGCTTAGTTACTTGGCAGCGTTATTCCATTGGCTATTAACATTTTCTTCATTATTCTCTTACTACTTGGTTCGTATCTTCATTGTTGTTTTTCTTTACATTAAAAAGTATGCCATTTTTTCTCACGCTTCGAGCCAAGTAGATAATACTTAACTAAGACTAATAAATATTGTTATCTCCATATTTCTTTTGAATTTACTACCGATCGATTTGTTGAAACATCTCGGTTCATAGTTAGTAGTAAATTAGGTCACGTAAAATGAAACAATGGACATGAATTTTTATGAATCATTGATGTTTTTTTCTTTTTTTTCTATTTATTCATTTTTATCTTCAGATAAGAAGGAAAGGTAGTAGAAAAGAAGTAACATCAAAATGAGTTCAAGAGGTGGAAGCGTATGTTACAAATGTAATCAAGTAAGTTAATTTGAAATTTACGAAAAATGAATTGTCTAAATAACTATTTTTTAAAATTTTAGCCGGGTCATTTTGCCCGTGAATGTCCAGATGGTGATAGCAACAGTGGTAAGAAAGTTATGAATATATTTAAAATTATTATTATTTTTTTTGATAAGGCGGTGGCCGTGGAGGAGGAGGATTCAGTGGTGGACGAGGTATGCTCATGGAACAATTTTTGTTGAAACTTTGGTATCCAATCAATAAATTTATTTTCTAGGTTCGTACGGTGGTGGAAGTTCATATCGAGGACGTGGTGGTGGCGGCGGCGGCGGTGGTTCATACGGTCAGTTACTGTCTTGTAAAAAGAAAAATATTAAATTTCGATTTAAAATTTCTAAGACAAAATCGATTTGATAATATTTATTCTATTTCGTTATTTTGTATTTTAGGTGGCCGAGGAGGGTTCGGTGGCGGTGGTGGTGGTGGCGGTGGCGGTTCATTTGAAAGATCATCTGGTGGCCGTTGGTAATACATAGCCATAGCATATTTGAAGGCAATTTTATAATTCTTTGATTTTTTAGTTACCGTTGCAATCAAACAGGACATTTTGCTCGTGATTGTCCATCAGATAGTACCCAAAGTGTTTGTTACAATTGCAATCAATCAGGTTTGTAGATTAAAAATGATTGTTAGACGAATAAAAATTTCCTTTTTTTAGGTCATATAAGCCGAGATTGTACGGAACCACGCGCAAATAGTTATAGCGGTGGTGGTGGTGGCGGCGGCGGTGGCTTCCGTGGTGGCCGTGGTATGTTATGAATAAATTTTATATTCTTAATATCTAGAATGCGGGTGTTTTGCTTTAAAGGTGGTGGCGGCGGTGGCGGTGGTAACTGCTATCGGTGCTCAAAACCAGGTCATTTTGCTCGCGATTGTACTGAACCAGATCAACGTGGTGGTTCAAATCAAGCTGATGATGATCATTAGATAACCAATAAAAACTGAAGTGATTTTTATGTGTGAACAGTCTATTTACCATCGAACAGTGTTCATACAAAATCAACATATTGATTTTACTCAGTTTTGTTCGTTTGTTTTTTCTGTTTTTGTTTTTTTTGTTGTTGATCTAACTAAGCATAAATTTGGTTGAAATATCAAAAAATAGCCAAAAAAATGCGAGAAGAAGGCATAAGGTATATAAAATATGGGCTTGTTTCGTATATATTTTCTTTAAGTTTTTCTTTGTTTTCCTCTTTACATGTATCTCGTATGTTTTGTGTTTACTTGTGTATTGATTACTATTGTTCTATGGACGATAGCTACTGATGTTCTTGTATGTACAACTGGTTGTTGCTACTAAGTAGTTGGAGAAAAGAAGAAACTGTTGGAACATGGCGATGAAAGCCATAAAAAGAATACGCTTTTTTCAAACAGACTTGACGAATTTTTGTTCAATTAGTAATTCGAAAGTTTTCATACTCAACAAAAATCATTTTATTCTGTTTTAAATACTAATCATTCGGTTAGTCTATTTCAGAAATTAAAAGCAAAAGATTACTGAAGAATAAAAAGTAGAATATCAGATTTCATTTTCCTTCAAATTTTAAATCCAACTTAAGCATCTAACTTTAATGTACGGTCTCAATATATTATGCGCATAGAATACCTGTGTTGCGAAGAGACTTTTATCGCCGAGAATACTTCTTCCTAATGAGCTATATATACATATAAATCATGCAGTCGCCTAGCCTTTGCATATTAATGACCATCAAGTAGATTCAGTCTATCGAATATAGTATTTAACATGTTTATTAATAAAATCATAGTTCGAATTACTGATGAGAGTAAATTTGTCATTTTCAAATGTTAGCCAAAGAGAAGAAATGTGAGATATTCTATCCAACCTACATGTTATAATAGAAAAAATTAATCTAAAATAAATAGTACCCATTTAAATCGATACGTATAAAGAAAATTGACAATCTTACCCTTTTCTATTATTAGGCCGTATGATTAAAAGTAAAGATGATTGATTCAATAACAAAAGAACAAATATTTTTTGAGATTCATAGCATTCATAATTGAAGCATTTTCCTTGCATAATGAGTTATTTTATTCTGCAAAAGTATGGCAAAATTACTCTATGAAGATTTTTATAACGGGCTTTTTAATAAGAATAGAATTAAAATAAAATATTTAGCATTCATTTTTGAAGATGCATTTGATTGCGTGACATGACAAAGCAGTGACATCGTTTTCTTTTTATTATGTGAAAAATAAATCGGAGAATTTCATCCCTGGCGTTCGCAGAATTAAAATTTAATACCGCAGAAGCACAAGATGAATTACTTAACTAAACCAATTGCGCATCAGACACATCTGATTCTACAAGTGACCATCATTCCTGAAGTGTTCTGTTGTTAAATTCAATCCGAAGCAGAGGTTTTCATATATGTGAACTGAGTTTTACGCTAGCCGTTATAATTCTATTTCTTCTTTTTTAGGAAAGAATTTTTCTTATACCATTCATAACGTCGTTGGACAATGATGCTTTGCAAAATGATCGAAACCAATCTTTAAACTGTTCGAAGTCTGCATAGGTTTCAAATATTTGTAATAAAAATGTTAAGTCATCTCTAACATTTGATAGCATTCGTTTACAATATAATGCCAAATGCCCTAAAATAATAATTAAGACTATTGATATCTTTGCTACACGAGGCCAAATGAATGCTTACAATCTAATATTTGAATTAAATTCTTGTAAAATATAAGACTAGTATCGTAGTTTACTTTATTGATCAAGTGGCAAACATCAGATTTGGTCAAATAAAGCAAAAGACATCGGAATTATCTTGTCGAATTGCTATAACAAATCATATATGTCCAACTTGAAACTTGAACTCAATTGAAAATTAAAATTTTCAATTTTCAACTTTTAAACCAATAGCATTCTGAAGAATAGTGACTCACACATATATCGCCATAAGTTGAAAGTTGAAAGTTGAAATTTTCTATTTTCAACTGAGTTCAAGTTTCAAGTTTGACACTACTGAGTAAACCGAACATATCGCGATTGTCATATTCTAATGCATAGTTTTTTAGAGAATGATAAGATTTCTTTCTGAAACCATGTGGACTATATCTACCGCATACAATATTTCAGAAAAGGAAAAATACTGTTAAGTGTGTCGGAAACATTATTTAATTGTTCAGATCGTCGGATTGATAAACAAGTGTTATTCAATTAAGTTCCGCTTTATAAGCCAATCGGGAACAGGAACAAGCCAGATGATCGGCGCTAGAAAGCAATAGCAGGACTATTTTGCTACTCAGATTGACTTTTATACATTTTTCATTTCAAAAAAATTCAAATCCAAAACTTTGCTTTTGTAGAAGCAAGAAAGTTGTATGAACTTACCACAAAGCAATATGGAAGTAAACAGGGACAACACTTATAATCCAAGAAGCTATGGATAAATTGATGATACCCGTTCGGATTCAGATGTGAGAAGAGACAATGGTCTTCTAGAGTTTTAAGTAAAATGTGAAGCATTTCTAAATAGGAAAAAGGAAAGCGGAGGGAGGTAGCGAGAATCTAAAGAAAGATCGTGTCGCCAAAAAACAAGAGGAATGTGATTACAATACATTCTTCATCTATTCAACATTTTTGAACATTCTCTTTTCCAAATTTTTATTTTTCTTCATTCATCAATTACAATGCTTTGTTTTGAACAAGAAAAACAAAAGAATTGCACTTGCCGTTCAATGTGAAACTAGATTTCGACTAATTAATATAAAAATAAGACAATGATTCAAAGAAATATAAGACTTCTTCACGAGATCAAAACATCGTTATTTTTCTTGTCGTTTATCAGTTTCTTGTTTGACCTTCAAGAAACTATGTCACGCAATATCTTTATACACATAATGCTATTGAGTTCAATTTAATGGACAAAAGACGCATTTTTTCAGATAATTTGCAAGTTGCATGCCAATATTTTATCCATGAATCGTCGAATTACAGTTTATTTTAGAACTTCTCCAACAAAAAAGCGAATGCGATACAGAGTAAAGTTTTCATTGCTGCCAAGTGGCTGATAAAAACAGCACGAGTTAAAACTTAAATCAGCTAATTTTGCTATTGTTATTTTTCTTGATGAACGCGTTGTGTTTGTTTAAAAAAAAGCTTCAGGAAAAAATGTATCAACCGCAAATGCCGGAAAAAAATAATATTTACTATTAACTAATGAAAATAAATTTGAATAATTAAGTGGAGCATCCCTGTTAACCATGAATTTTTACATTCCGTTAGCCAGTATATTTTATATAGTGATAAATAATTCGCCGTGTGCTTGACTAATTAACGAATCTAGTTGACGTAGATACGTTGTTTGTAATCCTTCCGTTTCAAATATTTCTATAAGGGATCAAAACAGTGCTAAATTTTCGCACGAGATACTATCGAAAAAACGATAGTGTTTATTTTTGAAGAAAAGGCCTGCTGCAACTTATTCCATAAGGTTCAGCTGACTTGAAACCGAGGGAATGCTTCCAATATGTGGCTCTTCATTATTGGCTATTACAAGATTACATGAGATTGAGATTTAATGAAATCAGTGATTTCTTCTGTTTTTGTTCTTGGATTTGTATGGTTGATAACTTGATTTAGCAACGGGTTTTTCCAGTAAACTTCCGTTATGATTAATAAACATCTATCTCCAATGCAAATAGTTTGACATGAAAAAAAACCGGTATGTGTTTATTGCCCAATTATAATCATTATTTATGCATAGCTTTCTTCTATGGATCTACGAGTTAAAACTTAGTTGTCATTTGTTGAATTTATGATGAGTGGAGAGTCCTTAGATATTCATAAACGGATGCATGTTGATTTTTTCACATGATTCAGTATTACGAGTGCACATCGTCGTGATCGTACACAGAGGAATACGATAATGCATCAAGGAAAATGAAGTAAAACGAGGCCTCTACACGAGTTTTATCAGCGTAAATCGCCGTATTGCATACAGAGATAAACGATCGTTACAGTGAACCATACCAGTCCTTGTGATTTTCCATCGATATTTCTGCATAAGCGAACATGTTTAGTTTGCCTGGCTTCGACTTAACAAAAAGAACAAAAAAGAGAAACTTTTCAAGTTCGCGTTATTTTTATTACATGTGCCAATGTAGCAAAACAAAAACGCAAAATTTCGTTTTGCTTTTTTGAAAGTTGCAAGTATTCTGTCGCTCGATGAAAATATTGAAGCTTTTTTTTCAATACTATGAGCGAGAATGTATTGAAACCTTGACAAACACAGCAACTTCCTTTATTTGAAAAATCAGACTTCATATATAGATTCTGTAATTTCATAAATCGCGTTTGCTACTGAATGGTAGCTCATGCCTGCAAAGGTTTCCTTGACTAAGTATGTCGAAGTATTTAGAAGAAGTCAATAAACATACGAGAAATAAAAAGTAATTATAGAGAAATGCACAATACACTGATTGAGTGTCTGTATCACTGTCAGATACAATAAGTCCTATAAACATTGCTGTTAGTTGCCAATCATGTAACAAAATGTATGTATCAAATATTCGTGAAGTATAACAATGTTATATCGAATCGATGTACTTCAATATAAAAATCTTATCAGTTACGATCGATAATGAAGTAATATCCATGGCGAAAAATTTTGAACCAGGCCATATCATAGTTATATGTCGAATTAAGAACTTGTCTAAACTATTTATTACTCAAATAAACAATCTTTGCGAACTAGGATTTTTTTTTATAAAATAAATAATGATTTCAATCCGACATTCACAGTATATTTGACACGTATGCCGCGAACGCATTTTTGTTGTTATCGTAATTTAACGTTAGCAACCAAAGAATTTATACCTAACCTGAAGCCTCATACTGATATTTATTAGTCATAGAAATGACATAAAAAAAAACTGGAGAGTGATTACAAAACGAAAGATATATTTGAAATTTGAAAAAAATTGCGCCCAGTTGGTCATATTCATCTTTGAAACATTAACATTGCTCCATTGAAAATAAATTAACATTGGCCATTCTAATGATGTCTTATGTAAACAACATATTTATGAATGTATTTTCACAATCATTATGTACGCATATATGTCATATTTACTTTAATTATTGTTTCGAGTCTCGTATAAACAAATATAAGATATGATTTTAAACGAAAAGACCCATTTCTACGCAAAAAAAGAAATATTCTGCTTATAAAATTCAGAATTATTATCGACGAAAGCGCTTCTCAGATCCATACACGGCTAAACTGTCAGATAAAAGTATATATCCATTTATGACTGATCAGTGAGCCATGTAACGATCAACGGAAGCATTTTATGAGACATAATCGGCAGTATGTACATGTATATATATATACACTATCTTGACCGACTGAGCATCGTCAAAAGCTGCTTTTTCGTGCCAGGAGACTACTGTTGCTTGCCGGGGCTGCAAACGCAATGGCAAAAATAAATAATTGCTTGTGACAAAGGCAACGACTCGTTTTCTCTCTTTCAGCTAAAGAGATATCTTTCTACTATTCTCGTGCTTACAAGCGCATATAGCACATGACCTTCAAGCTCCTTTCTTCTCTTTCGCTCTCCTTGGTTGTAATTGCATACGCATCTTGTTGCTTACGCGCGCATACTGAGGTGGTGACAAACATACGAAAAAAAAGTAACATCCACACACTCCAATAGCTATTCGTTAGTTTTCTTCTCTCTTTTTCTCTTGCCTTCTTTATATTTCTTCTTTTTTTTTTGAAAAAAAAACGAGAGAAGACAATAGTTTGTCGATACCCATGCACATAGTATGCGACGACAACCATCACTACTAGCAAATATTCAAGCATACATACACACAGATGGGGAAAAAAATGAAACTATTCTTAAGGCAAAACGCTCGCGCACATTAAGCATAAAGAAAACGTTTGCGTCACACGCTCTGGGCGTTTGTTCTCTTTTTTTTTCATTTTACGTTTGCACATTCGTGTATACGACTCATATTAATGCAATCATTTGTCTGTCTCTTTTCTTTTTTTTTCTACTTCTATGCTCACTATGTTTCTCTCATACTCACATGCTTCATGTGTAAATACGTCCCGATTTCGTTTTTTTTTGTCTTCTTTCTCTTTCTCACGTAGCGCAACAACGATGACGATACTCGAAATGAAAGCAACAAAATCTTGATCAAAAGAAGAAAGAACGTACGCACTTACATAAGAACATAAACAGCAGCAGACAGAACCTTCGAAGTTTCTGTGTTTTTTTCCTACTTTTTCTAATTCAAGGCCAACACACAGATAGATGACCTTCGACTATTGTTTTATCCGTTATAGCACATTCAACTAAGTAAATATCCAATATAAATACGGATTTATAATTTTATATTCTTTACAATGAAATGACTTTGTGATTTTATATACTCAGATCAAATATATTATATTACTCTAGAGTACTTACGATTAGATAGCTGATAATAGGCAA
This sequence comes from Rotaria socialis, assembly GCA_905331475.1. Classification (NCBI taxonomy): domain Eukaryota; kingdom Metazoa; phylum Rotifera; class Eurotatoria; order Philodinida; family Philodinidae; genus Rotaria; species Rotaria socialis. The sequence continues at coordinate 116,651 of CAJNYU010000987.1, read as the reverse complement.
CTAGATCAATAATCAAAATATCAGTCTGATTTTCTTTCTCGTCTCTTGCCTCAATCGTATCATCATATCGTTGCCAATAAGACCAGATCATATTCATATAGTTAGACATTCTTATGAAGAGATACAAAAGAAAGAGAAACAATCATCACCTTGTCACATCCAACATTTATTGATAATGATAGAAATAGTTGTATTGTGTGTGCAGCTCATTGCTGTCGATCAATTGTGTATGTCTATATAATATGATGCAACTAAAGAAATAGAGAGAGAGAAAGACTGTACAAAATGCAAATGTCATTTGCATTTCCATTAGCGAGTGCATGTAACAGCCTTGTTTCTTATTCATTTCAACAGCTGGCTGTACATATAGACACAATATATGTATTTTACGGGTACCACTGACGTACAAGCACGTCATCTTTTGTCATACCAAATGGCTACTTCTTGTTAGTTTATGATAAGACTGTGTCCATATTACGATAGAACTCTACATATCATCTTATCATTGTCAACTCGAAGAAGAGATCTGTTGATAGACACAGATACACATGAATAATATCTGTCATATATTTGTTGTTGAATGATAAAGAAGAAATACTTGGCTAATGAATACAAAAGTTAAGAGAAAGAGAGATGCTGGTAAACTCGATAAACAATTGAGTTTTTCAAAAAACAAAGAATCAATAATTTAGGAATACGCAATGTATATGCGCCTGAAAGAAGTTTGTTAAATGCTTGATAATTGTTTCATCACACCGTATTTTTTGCGCATATTTTCATTCTTATTGACACATTATGGACTCTGATAACTATCAAAGAGAGTTGTTATATCAACCACTGACGAGGGAACATTCCCAAGTGATTCGCACCATTTGGTCTCCTATTTTGCTCATAGGTAGGATCCAATGAGACTAGGTAAAGCCGACAAGATTTCGTGCACTTAGGCCTTTCCTTCGGATTTATGGCTGTTTTACTGAATTTTGAACCTTGGCCAAGGGATTTATAGAAAAGTTGAATAAAGGAATTATGAGCTGAAATCTTTTCTAACAATAAGTCTCATTGGTGTTAGAAAATTGCAAAAACTTTTAGTTAAAACTGATACTTTCTTTTCGAGATATTGCAGATTGAAGAAAACCGCCATGGTTCAAAAATTATCGTAAAATTGACTTTTCTTCAATCTGCAATATCTCGAAAAGAAGGTATCAGTTTTAACTAAAAATTTTTGCAATTTTCTAACACCAATGAGATCTATTGTTAGAAAAGATTTCAGCTCATAATTCCTTTATCCAACTTTTCTATAAATACCTTGACCAAGGTTCAAAATTCAGTAAAACGGTCATAAATTCGAAGGAAAGGCCTAAATGCACGAAATCTTGTCGGCTTTATCTAGTCTCATTGAATCCTACCTATGAGCAAAATATGAGACCAAATGGTGCGAATCACTTCTGGATGTTTTCTCGTGAGACGGATCTCTATCCTTTATAGACAACATATGCATTTTTTCCGTTGTCAACTATATTACCCTGCTTGATATTCATCTATCATACTTGTTCTATGTCCTATGCAATAAATGACTAGACTACTGTCTCAACAAATATTAATCATTCTGTTATATATGTTCTATTGATTTAATGTGTATATTTATATAATAGTTTCAGAGAAGAAAAAAAACGTTTATCAGACTAACTTTATTTTTACTACGTATAAAATTTGATAATCGTCAAAATAATTACATCTAGGCGAAGAAAAAATGTGAAGATCTTCCTTACATCACTACTGCTCATCTTAGAAATCGAGGGAAAAAACACTCAGGAAGTCTCAAGCATGGCAACATGTTGAGTTCGCAACATAACATAGTGCATAGAGTCAATAGAAACATTAATTATAAAATGACTAGCATACGAAAAGAACTGACGAAGGAAGTAAAATAAGCGTGTTAAAAAAATAATCTCAGGTTTGTTAGCATTATGATCAACTCTGTTTTTGTCATCGTACAATATAAATGCGCAATGCGCATTCTATTTTTCACAAATATATCTGTACTAGTTAATTTATTTGTTATGGTCTTATACAACGAAGGACGATTTATCATTGAATTTTCCAATTAAATTTTAAAATTCTGAACATTGTTTATCCACTATGAAATGTTGACTGATGCAACTCCATCATAGATAGGTTCATGATTGAACACAATCATAGTTGATCTAAACGAAGGTTTCTCCTTTAGTATATAATATCCTTTAAGTGGTTTATGATAACGAGCTTCTGAAATCAAGTAATAACTAGTTGATTAAATATTCACGACCCAGTTGTACTTGTGCGCAACAGATCAAATAATGAAACTATGACCTTAAATATTATCCTTATTCCGTGGGTCGTCTGTATAAATGTTTGTTTTTCTCTCATTGAAAGAAGATAACATTTTCATCTTCTGTTATTTTCCTTTTTTTCGTTCTACAAAGAAAATTCTTCTCCCAACATGTTTCCGCTGCCGACGAACATGTTCATTTCAATCGAATCGTATGACGTGGTTCGACAGTACGCATACGAGAAAAACAACAACATATGATTCGAATAATCTTTATTTGTTTTATACTATTTCCAATAGCAATCAATGGAAAACTTCGTTCGTGTCCTAGTACAGGTGCTTTTATTTGGGATACTGTGCCACGTGCACCTCTTGTAGTTTATGGTAAATCAATCGGCAAAGAAATCTATGTTGATACTGACACAGAGCTTTTATTTAATGTCACATTTCGTGTTGAATGCGTATTAAAAGGACAAGATATTAATAATCGGATTGAAATAACTGATGCAGGTATATTTAGATATTGATGATTTACACTTAATTATATTAATTAAATATCCTATTTTAGGTATTAAATCAGATCGTATTGCTTGTCAGTATCTTGATCCTGAAAAATTTTATGTTGTTTTTCTTGAAAGATGTGGATTAAATATGAGTGCTTATTGTCCCATTGATGTTCAAGAACGTTTGGCTGATGATACAACATTGGAGCTATTGAAGAGAACATGTCGTCTAAAACGAGATCCACCTTTATATTCTTCGTCAAACAATTGTCCAAATGTATCTATGCCGGAATTTTGTCATTGTAAGGTTTTATATTCATTCGGAACCTAATATTGTTGAAAAAATGTTTTCAGATAATGATGTTAGTACAAAAAGAAAAGTTTTTGATTACATAAATACAATTGACAAGCCATTATTTTATAATGAGACTCAAATTTTTCATGAACCAAATAAAATCATTATTAAAGAAGGAAAATTAATCGATTTAATTGGAGATAATCCACGTAACTTTGCTCGCTTATCAACATTAAATTCTTTGTGGGTGATCAATCTTGCTGTTAGCGTACTAATGTGTTTATCAAAGATTAATTGATGATAATTTAAAATTAAATTTCTCTTGTTTATAAATAAATATTTTTTGTCAGAGAAATTATTTTATTTTATTTGCATAGAACTTTTCGATTTACAGCTGTTTTATTACAATAGATAGTATTGATGATATACGATATCGATTTATGGAACGATAGATTTAATACCTGTTTAAATTTAACAAAACATAGCTTAGTAACATTCTGTGAACAAACGTTGATACATATTTTTTCGTTCATATCGAAATAATTAACGATTTTTCTAGCGTACTTTTCTGTTGTTATGAAAACAATATACTTGAACTAGTTGTATCTATTCATCCTGAGCAGATGAGTTCTTTGAAATAAAAGATTTTTTTATAATGAAAGACGAATACTCTTCTGTTTACTTTTTTGAGTTTATCTACTTTATTTTCATGAAAAAAAAAGGACGGTAAAATAATTAAAAGCTTCCCAATCGAATATTGCCTGGGACGCGATTATAAACACTGTTTGATCTTTACTTATAGAAAGAGAAACATTCGATTAAAAGCATGATTCCTAACAGTATCCTATAATTTGATGGCATTAGTGCACCTTGGGATGAGTAGACATTGGCCGACTGTTGCTTCGTGTTACTGCATAGAAAAAATTCTTTAACAGGTGGATTGGAGATGATTGCCCATTCTGATGACCAACTGAAAACACCACTGTCAAATCAGGAGAAATATACCATTCCATATGGCAATGGAAAAACCATGGACCTGAATTGTCAGTTTTAAAACGAAGTATAATATATCGTTTATGTGGCACAGTAAATGAATCATCAACAGATAGAATTGAAGTCGCTTGATCATAGGAAGGTAACACTTTATCGTATGTCAATGATTAAAATCTAGTTTATGGTATCTTTTTACTATTACAAACGCTAGTAACGAGTATATGCTACCACATACGTTATAACGACTATCTGATATATTCGTATTCTGCACATAGTCAGAGTTAGGTCGTCATAAAAAATTTTCCTGATGCGTGATAGTGACTCAAAGTGTTTTCTCTTAACTGGAGACCGCCTCTGAAAATATCTAAAACTAACGTGATAGTAATCAGCGGTAATCTTCGAAGTTTCATCTGACTCGACCGACAGTGGCAAGTCATGAGTGGCACCGACGAACGGCTAGCTGCTGTTATGCGAATTGGCTAGCTGTCTTTTTCTGTTAAATTGACTATAAGAAGAACGAGATGGTTGTTCTACTAGCCAAACGAGATTTATTTTTTTGAATACACCATAATTTTTAGGTATGAATAAATCAATAATATGAGTTGCGTGTCATGTAATTAGCGGGTTTTCAGCTTGCACAGAAGTACAACATACATTACAACATAAAGAGTTTGTACGTTTCGGCGGTTTTGTTGAAAAATCATCTGAGAGAAAATTTACAGCGTAGCTTAATCAATATATTTCGATTAGAGTGAAAGAAACTACACCGCTTGTCCCTACTTGAAGTTTTCAAATCAATAGAAGCATTGTTAAATACACAGTAGGTTGTTTATTTTCTCAAAATCGAAGTGTACAATAGTCTAATTCTCTCTCCAAGGGTTTGCCAGTGTGCCGGATTATTTTTTCGGAAATATAATGTCCTTTAAAACGTAGAAATTTGTCAATTGGCTCAAAATACTTCGACGAACAAGTTTACGGAAGGTTGCTGAATCGAACAAACCTTGGGTATGGCAATGTCTCAAAGAAATGGAGCGATATATGAGGAAAACTTTATCTTGAACCGAAATAGAGTAAATAACTAACTCACATATCATGGCTGTCATCTGCTGTTGACACAGTAATACGGACTGAACTGTTTCACCTTTATTTGGTGCCCTATGTTATGTACTGTAAACAGCTTGGTAGTCAGCATGTGTATATGCTGCGAAGATGATCACAAATATCTTTGATATCATTGAAAGGTGACCGGGGCATGATGGTGCAGTACATATAAATCTTATAGTGTGATCATTTGGCAGAGGAGTGATAAGAAGCTGCGGTTTGAGGAACAGGTAAAGAACAACAGACGCGTGTCTTTTGAACTTTGCTTTATTGTATTATAAACCAAAACAATAAGGTCTTGTCAGCCTGTAGAGCAGTGATTACTAACTACATTCTGTAGTTTTTCGCTCGATGCATGAACTTTCTTGCACAGTTCTAAACATGGAATGCAAGAAGCAATAACAAAGCATGACTACACTATAGACAAACTTCTAGAATAGTAAACCCTTTAAGGTTGGATGAAAAGTTTTACATTCGATAAAAACAGTTGATTATTGGTTGCACTTCATCAATCCCAAAGAGTTTAGTATTCTGCACTCTTTTTATGTAGTGTGGACTAGATATAGTCGATGGTTGAGCGAGATGCACCATCTAATTGCAAAGAGAACCCTAGACGAACATCTTTTCGTTTGCGCATCAGATGCTTGCGAATGAGGCGGAACAAATTTATGCGTTAAGGACGATGAAATCTTGAGACTTGCGGATACGGAAAAACAACGCATACAAAAAAGGGTAGTTTCGAATTCCAATTACTTTCTGGAGATTCTCGAACAAGAAAAACATGCGCTATGGGCAAATTTTCACGTGTGCATAGGTCAAACATATGAAACAAAACCGATCACCTAGGAAATGTACTGAATAATATAGAATAAATGAAGACGATTACAGAACGCACTGAGCGCTGTGCCACCAAAACAACAGTCTCAGACGGAATATTGTTTCTGAATTTTTGCTTAACTTTCCATAATCAATAATTCAATTGCAGTAAGAAATGCATTCTTAATGTGTTCTATCTTTTAATCTGACATTTACATTTTGCAGAGTAAATAAAATCTTCTATAACTGATACCAGCCGCATTTCAACATCTTTTGTCAAGACGAAGATAGCGAATGACTGTATGCCAACGTTCACATCGTAGAGTATCATACACAGATGCACATTTTCAAATATCTTCTGCTGTTCATGGTTCACTATTTTGAAAGCAACGTGCGTCGGCATGCAAGTATATGCGATGAGAGAAAATGAAACATGAGAAAAGCATGATATACTTGAATCAATTATAAGTGAAAATGATAGCCGATTCCATAAACATGACAGATCCGATCAGCATTGCTTCTAATAATTAATTCTGTAAAAGCATAAAATCTGTTCATTTTTCATTAAACTGTTGCTTTAATGTTAGCGAACCAATAAGATGTTCCTTGACTATACTATATATGACATGATATTTTCTTTATTTTTTTTCTGTTCTATCATCCATGGTTTTTTTCCTCATTTACTCTTTCATTATTACTTTTTCTTTATCCTTTAATCTATTGGTTTAAACTTTGGTTCTTACCAAGATCGAATCAGTCGCGATATTATCATTGTTTTTCTCATCAACTGTATCATACTACGCATGTACGAATAAACTAAGAAGGGGTTATCCTCTCCGTATATTAATCGTTAACATTTTCTTTAATAAAGAAGGATAAAGCTTTTCAAATAAAGAAAAGATCATATCATATATATATATATATATATAGCGGCGAATACACATTTTATTTGTTCATTAACATTTAATTAATTTTTTCTCTTAGTTTAAATCCAGATGTTTTGAAAACGCGCTATCTACATCATATAGCAAGCAACCCTTTTGTACCAACATGAGTCATACACTTGTACTCTCTATGCTATATTTTGACACACATTCTCTGTGTTCTGACAATTTTTAATTATATTTACGATGCGAAATTCTGCAAGCTGAGAGCAACAATATCACGAAAAACAAAGATATAATGCGTCCTAGATTTCTATCACAATGTATTAAAGAGAACATAAATAAGGAACAATGAGAATTAGTGACGATGAAGACATGAAACCAGATGCAGCTTTTAGATTCTTATGCCAAATATTCTTCCATGATAACTGTATCTTTCACAGTTTGAATCAGCAGTTAAAAAGAGATCGAATCTAAAGCAAACTTTGCACTTACCTCCATCTTCCTACTCTTGACGCAAAAATGCACTAAAAAGCGAATAACTCTTATTCGATTCACCTGAAGCAATTCTCAAATGTGCAAACAACTAAATGTCTTGTACACGACTTTCTCATCAAACGTTACAATTTCATAATCGAAGTTACACTATGTTACCTACGATCTGACAAGAAATTGATAAAACACACACAACTGAACAACTGATATACGACTTGGAGATCACAATTCTAAATTTTACAATCACAGCGTATATCTATGATCTGCTGAGAATTTGAAATTATAGGTCGACCTATCCACGTAACGGTCCATCTATGTAGGCAAAGTTGAACTTCAAAGTTGAGTAAAATAAATATAACCATCTTGTAGAGCATTGCCGATAGTACACAGAAGTGTATTTTTTATCTCAGTACCCCGTCGAAGAAAACGATCAGTAAACGATCGTATACGATACAAATACAGCCCGTTTTACGTGTCGTATTTTCCCCATATAACAGGGGCAGTAATACGGCCGTATGTTCTATAGAATACGATAATGTTACGCCGGTTTACGGTGGTCCGTTTTGATCGACCTGGGTAGTTGTATATATTTTAGGAAAAAAATATTATTAAACAAGTATCACTCTGTATCGATGAATACATATATTTATCAAGAGTTTTTATTTTGTGTTTTTTCATGAAGACAGATATGGTATTTTTCAAAGTCGATCACATCGTTCAGAACTATGTTAAGTTGGCTCTTTAGCTATAAGAAGAGATCCAGATATTTGTTGTTCCCAAAGAAAAATATTTATACTTTAAAAGTAGTCCATTTTTGATTGTGATTCCGTAAGGAAAATATGGTATAACTCATTCTTAGCCGAAAGCAAGATATTTATGATTCTAAAGCTGCGCGCTCTAACGCTGATTTTTTTCGCTCTACTCACAGAACTAGTTGACTTTTGATAAAAATTCCTGGTTCGTTACAGAGAGCGTGATGGAATCACTTCTGGGTTGATCAAGTACGTTTCCCTAAAAATAATAGGAACATTGTTTTTCTCTTATATTGCATCTTAGCTATATTTCTTATATAGGTAATGGGGTTTTAGAGCCTTACTGCTTAATTCCGAAGTTGATTTCTGACAATTTGAAGTTATTTTTATTACCGCAATTGAAGATGCCATTTTATGGGTGATATCTGATATGTATCGTATACTTTTGGAGTATAGTTTTCACTTTATCCGAATGATCAACGTAATATTACTTTTCTTCACCACTTTTTCAAGAGTACTTAGAGATGCACGAGGCAACATTATTTTTGACCCCGATCCCGACCGAAGTCCCGGCAATCTTATTGTGGTTCTGGTCTCTGTTCTGGTGTAATTTCATTTTTTATTCCGTTCATGTGATTCTAACTAATCTGCAGTCTGTGCCTATTTAGAGAAACATGTTGCCGCATTGTTTTCTCACATTTTTAATGTGTCTTCAATAGTCATTTTTTTTATTTCTTTACTACAACTGTAACTTAGGTCTACTTTACTGTACTTCTCCCTTGCTTCATCTAGACTCCAGAGTACGAAACTCTTACTTTCTTACTCTTGGTGGGACCACTTTTGCTTTTGTCAGGGTCTCAGCCATTGTATACTTATGCTTTTGGGGCTCTGACCTCGGTAGAGTTAATTTTTCGGTCCTAGTCTCGATCCCAGTACCGATGATCGAACTCTGCACTCATTTTGTAGATATCTATGAGTAATACAAAATTTGTTGATTTTCGGGAATTATAGATAAATTTCTGAAGAAATAGGCACTCAAAAAACATGAACATCTTAAAAAAAGTGATTCCGCCAAGAAAATGGTGATTCCGTTACGACGCTTTTTCACTGTTCAAAGACATACTTTTACATATTTTAAATTTTCTTTTTTTCTACTGATAGAATGATATCTCCACTATAACTTTCCTATTGAAAGTTTTTTCTTCGCAGTTTTCATTGAGCTAAATTTTTCACTACTTCACTTAGGGCTCAATGTCGAAGACCATTTTTGGTGATTCCATAACGGATCTATATTTCAATCATAAAATTCTCACGGAAGTTTCGAACCCTACGAAACTTTCAGAGTATGTAGAGCAATGAAACTTGAATATATTCTGAAAATTTCAGCATCATCCAATTTCATTAAGTTCAGACATTCAAAATATAAAATGAAAAAACGTGATTCCATCACGCTTGGACAGGTCGAGATAGGAAGTAAATGTCTAATATATGTTGAAAGTTTGAAATTTACGTAGAAACTCAATATCTGATATCTGCTGAGAATTTGAAACTAGATTGGATTAGTAATCATTTTTATATATGCTGAAAGTTTGAAATTTACGTAGAAACTCAATATCTGGTATTTGCTGAGAATTTGAAATTATAGGTAGAAAGCAAGCATGTTACATATGTTGAGAGTTTAAACTATCGGTAGAGTAGAAAGTAAATATCTGATTTCTTTTGGAAAAATCAAATATCAGCGATCAGATATTTGGTGAAAGCTGGTAAATATTTTAGATTTGTTATGACCTCTCCTTTTACTAATTTTATAACTAATTATTCTTCAATCATTTCATTTTTGGTGTACTTAAAATTTGATCAGAAAGTAAAAAATCTTCATCTTAGCAGTCTAAAATATTAAAATACATACTTTCGGCATTTTTTATTTCGCTACAAATGCTTTCGCTATTTTTTTGCATTTGGTATTTTCAATTCGGCATTTTCTTCTGCGACATTCTATTTTCGACATGATTTCTTTCGTTCTTTTTGATACATACCCTTTAAAATACAGAAATAAAAGTGGTCTGCAAAAATACTACGGAAAACCTAGCCAAACTGATTCTTGTTTGCTTTATGAAAATCACTGTGAGAAAGCAAACGGTCCTGATTCGTTGCGTACATTATGAGTAGAAAATCAACATAAAATTTCTAGTCTAATAGTTACTATTGTACCTAGAAAAAACAGCAGAAAAAGGAAATGAACCATGATAAATGAGAGAATGAATACGGGAAAAGCAGTCTTTCAATGCGTCAGTTGAGACAAAGCGTTTTGTTCTTGACCATCTAACATTTGCGAGAGATTTCTGACAGCTTCCGATATGTTTATCAACAGCTGATCTGAAGAATAACTTTTTTGTCCATATGAATCCTAAATATTTTACCCATTCCTTTCTGTATTCACCAGGACTGCGCATGAAATGCGACAAAGCTTTTAATATAAAGCTATTATTTTACTGAAAACAGTACAACTATTTTACATAGATGTTTTACTCATATATTTCAGCGGAACACACTAAGTTTAAATGTGTCGCGATTTGCGACACAATGTACGACACATGCTGAAAACATTTTTTTGAACCCACTAGCCAGGATTCTTTTGTTTTTATCGAAGAGATCATGATAATATTTCGATCTTGGTCTATTGAACAGTTTCATTTCTGAAGATTCAAACAGGTCAGATCTTGAGATCTGTCCAGTCTAGAGTCGGCCCGATTTTTGCCAGGCCATTTTCGGATAGCCCCACTTCGACCATGGATCAAGATAGGCATTCTCTCGACTAATTATTAATCGAAAAATAATCTTAAAAATATTTAAATGAAAATACGTAACTGTCGTATGTTCAATCGAGTTCTCTATATAGGGCCTTTTATGCAAAAGAAAAGGGTGAACCGATAGTTGACACACAAAACAAGATAAATTTTTTAGCGGCACTTTCTGTTGCGACATATTTTCGGCGCTGAACCTGCGACCCATTTTAATTTAGAGTGAACAAGTTGGACGTGAGTCTTCTCTCCGTTTACATCCACGTCATGAAGATAAAGAAAATGATGCATTTTGTCATTGTGAATAAATTCATATAAATTAACATGAAAGAGTAATAAACTCCTCTCCATAATAGAAAATCATGCTTGAAAGAAAAATTCATCGGGTGTATTAGAAAATTATGCTCTAATTAAATAATTAATCGAAATTAAGTATTATTACTTAAAACATTTGTAATTAATCATTAGTCAAAACTTGACCTTAATATAAGGTCATCCAGAGAGTAACTATGTACGGAAACACATCCAAGATCATGACCTTTTATTTTGAGAGTGAGGAGGTAAATAGAAATTAAAGAAATGAAACGACAAAATTGTAACGTCTTTTACCGTTACGGAGGACTTCGTGTACATTATCCTCCTCGCTGTATTCTTCTGTTCGTGCGTTAATCCGATGAGCACTCATCTTTCTACCGCGTTGTCACTGTCTCGTACATAAGGAAATGCAACTGAAGGAAATGCACGATTACAAAAGTGCTGATGACACAATACACCATCATGCCGACGAACGTAGGCGACACTCGCTATGTTCGTCAAAAGATCATTGAATGTAACCTATAAATAATATATCCCATTCCATGGAACAATGTTTTTTGTCTAATACCACGTGGAAGCCTGGTGTGTTCTCTTATCTCCCGTATTTGTGCATAAAACAATTGCATCACTAGTTTCGATACCGTCTGTTTCCATTTTCCCAAATATGTATATATTCGATCGTAGATGTTTGAAATTTTGAATAACACCAAGAGCATCAGCAGAAGATGGTCTGAATGAGTTGCCAATCACGATGCAGCAAAACAAATAGCTATTCAAGATCTCACAATTTTCAATATTGATATGAAAAGAGATTTACTAATCCACTTCAACCAAGTTTTATTTTCAGATAGTATCTTCTTGCCAAATATTACATACAACAAGAATAGGAATGTCATCGAGCCCATACAGTATGTATTACAGATTTTTCCTCATTGTTTCAAGTCTAATCTATAATTTCTGCTACTATGTAGTAAACGGGAAATCTTCTCCTTATATGGCTCTAAATACTCCAAATGTTCCAAATGCACCACAAACCGAGCACACAGCAGTACAACAGTCGGTGGCTTCCGTTCCACCAACGGGCGTTTTTTCTGAACAACCGATCAAATGTGTTTGTTTTCAATGTGGTGCTACGATACTGGCACGCGCTGCAAAAGAAAACGGCATTTTAACTTGGCTTCTCTGTGGCGGCTTATTACTTATCGGTTGTTGGTGCGGCTGTTGTCTAATTCCATTTTGTGTCGATTCCGTCAAGGTCAGATCAAATTTTCTTTTTTCTCATCGCTCGAAATTGATTTCTAATTTTAGGATACAGTACATTATTGCCCACAATGTTCTACTACACTTGGCAGAAAAAAAGTGCTTTAGTTCTTCCAACGACTATGATGAAATATTAGTCGAACTAATTCTGGTGATTTATTTCGTTGTTTTGATAGTAAACAATATGAATGAATAAAAACTTTTTCAATAAAACCGAACAGTTCTATGATATAAATGAACTATCTTTTGCTTCTTACTATTGTAATAAAAGAGTTTAGAGACGTATCATTTCTAGCAGTTGACTTTCTCGCTTTCATGATCTTTTTCTAAGAACCCATCTTGAGAATGAAATGGAAACTTTCATCGATAACCAAATAATCATAAATAATATTGATACTTGCAGCAAATTGCACCACTTCAAATTCGAAATCGTAGGCATTGGTGAGTGTGAGTGCATCACAGGTCAACATTCAGATCCATATCCCAAACAAAAAATAATAGAAATGGAATCTATACGTTCTCACTTGTTTGTCTTCAATTCTACTCTATCATATTTCTAATTGTTCCTTTCTTCCTTGAGTGACATCAAATGACCCACATATATACTCATGATCAAATGAATTGTCTATTTACTCCAGCTGCAAACTTCTTGTGTTTGATAATATTATCTTCAACATATTTATCATCGATATCTTCTCATTTCGGTCTTTGCTATAAATAGATACCTTAATTTTTTTGAACTGTAGCTTATTAAAATAGTTGACACTGTTAAGAGAATGCTTTTATTGTCGGAAGATAAAAAAAACAAGATAAGAGACTGGAATGAAAGGGGAGAGAAAGTGATAAGCAAAATACTTGTTTTTATTTTGAATGGAATCTATTTTTATGAAGTGTGGGCGTGCATGAAAAGAAGATTAGGCCAAGGTCCGCACCTACATCTATATCCAAAGATCAAGTTCATCTGTTGTCAGGGAATTTGCGGAACAAGTTTTGAAGTTTGTCAATTGGAGTCATAAGAAAACTAACAATAGCTTCAAAAGGCGGTTTGCCAGGTGCATTTGAGTGAGTACTATATATATGGTGGATGAATAGAAAAAGAGAATGAAAGAAAACAACAAATCTAGTGCCGACAAACATTTTTGTTCGCTCGTATGATCGAGCAAGCAACTCATTCACTTCAGCATTGATCACACTTTCGAGTTTAATATAATCGTTTTCTTCTTCATTGTAGTTGAAAACGAAGGCTAAAGAGAAAGACAGACGAAGAATGAACGTAGCTTTACTATGCAAAATGGAACATCAGAGTTGTCGTGTTGGCATTAAGTTAAGAAGAATGCTAATGCTAATGCATTATAGTTAATTTTTTAACTTAATGCTTAGGTATTATTAGCATTATTATTAATTAATACCTAGGCGTTATTGGCATTAGGCTTAAATAACGTTTAGGTGTTAGCATTGGTTGACCATCATTTTTAATATTAATTCATCAACTATGTTCAATTTTTGAATTGTTATCTTTACATACTATTTAGGGTGCGAATAAATAAAAGGTCCATACCCCACATGCACACCCCGTGAGAAGAAGCATATAGGATACACATTTTCACGTGCGCGCAGACATACAAGCATAAGAACTTATGTTGTTATATATGACATTTTCTTGTACCGAAAGAATAGTACTGCTTAACAATGACATTTGTTCGATGTATCCTTGAGAAATAAATGTTAATCTTGTGCGAGGTAACGAACAGGGCAAACCAATATTCCATCGTACCTTGCATACATCAATCATCTGTTTCTTGTGCATCATTGTCACCTATCGGATTCGACATTTATAATGTGCATCATTCACGTATTCTTATTTTTAGCTCTGTATTTTCGAGATCAACTCTCAAGAACTGCATTTGCAGATCATCGAATGATGACATATAATTTTACCTCGGAAAACACGTGGCTTACGATGCTTGACGGTGTTCGTCTTTCGGCTACACTCGTGATTCCGATATCACAACGAGACACCAATGAAAATTTTCCTGTTCTACTCGAATACAAGCCTTATAGAAAAGATGATAGCTTCTTTAATATCAATCAGCCCAAAATTCACTATCAAGCACAGCGAGGCTTCATAGTAAGTCAAGAAAAGTAGAAGAAGCTTTTTTTTAATAATTATTTGCGAATTTTCTGTTAGGTAGCCCTGGTTGATATACGCGGTACTGGCGCGTCTGAAGGTGTCCTCATCGAGTACGAATACACTTCGCAAGAGTTAAATGATTGTGAACATGTCATTGAACTACTTGCTGCTCATCCTCGCTCAAATGGCCGCGTCGGTATGTACGGTTTAAGCTGGTCCGCTTTCAACTCTCTTATGATGGCCACATTGCGACGACCACCTGCTTTGCATGCTGTTTTCGCTGCACATGGTTCTGACGATTTGTATAACAATGATGTTCATTATGGCGATGGAATTCTCCATCAAGACGAATAAATACTTTCAGTCGATCATGAAAATGCATTACCAGCTTCACCTGACTTTTTGATTAATGAGCAATGGGCCAACGAACGGTTTACAAGGCGACCTTGGATTGACATCTATCTCGAGCATCAGTTAAACGACAAACTTTGGCAAAATCATTCAATAAAATATTCCTATGACAATCTCACTGTGCCTGTTTATTTACTTGCAGGTCTTTATGATGCGTAAGTTCTGTAGATAGAAGATATTCAAAAATCATGGAAGGAATTAGATTGATCTTCGATCATGCCAATATTTAGTAAGAGTTTGATAGCTCCATAACTGAAATCATTTGGATTTGAATAAAACATGAGTCGTATGCTAATGTGAGTTTTCATTCTATTAGAAAAAAAAATGTTAAATCATCAATTTTTGGAAGACGAAAGGAACACTCGTTCAATATCAAAGTTTTGTACAGAGAAAGGCCCTATTTATAGACTCATGTCCAACATGGATGATTGTGTTTACTTTACTGCTTTAGGTAATATATTTTTGTTGCATAAATCGGGTATTTCAGCTTGTAGTCTCATGAGTCCAACATCAAATTATTGATCAAGCTAAAGATTGATGCATCGATTTTATGCCTTATATCTACGTCTTTCTATTCTCCATCGATTTCTGTCTCTATATAGCTATCGAGACTTTGCTATTAGCATATATGAACATGCATATAACATATCGCCATAAATCAAAGTCGTCGTCGGTCCATTTGTCCATGCGATGCCAGAATTTTCTACTCGGAATCCGGGGCCTGGCTATGATGGTACAGCAGAAATGGTACGATGGTTTAATCATTGGCTCAAAGATAATGACGACAGCGATGATATTCTGAATGAACTTGATATTACACTATTTGTTCGGACAAGCCTCACGACAGGTACCTATCGGTACGAATCGCGCTGGCCAATTCCTCGACAGCAGACACGTCGTATGCAGTTTAAAAAGGGCGAAAATTGGTTGAACAAGCGCTGTTAGAATCACCAATGTCAACAGCCGAGAAAGAGAATAACGATATAGATATAGACGTACTTCCATATCGACCGTGGATCGGATTCGAAGCTGGCTCGTGGTTGGGAATGTTGACGGGGGACCAGCGACCTTATGATAAGGACTGTCTCGTCTATGATAGCGATCCTACTCAAGAAACAATTGAAATTATCGGCTTTGTCAATGTATCACTTCAGGTAAATAATCATAAAGAGTAAACCAACCTTGAAATCTTCAAAAGATTAAACAAAAATCTCTTACGATGAATCATCTTCGACTGAGTTCGAATTAGTGTCATTCATATTGAGAAAAAAAAAATAGGTGTTCATGATCATTTTCATACCTAGTAGATTTTATTTCTATCATAACTGAATATTGAATCTTTGTCTGTTTGTATGAAGGCGAGCACTACCGCTCATCTGGCTCACTGGTTTGTACGTCTCGAAGACGTTGATGTCGATGATCAAGTATCTCTAGTTACAGTTGGTGCAATCAATGGAGCTCAGTTGCATACCCCGCCAGCATATCTCGAACCAAATTTCAGATACACGATTACTATTCGACTTCATTTCACCACGTGGACCTTCCTGTCTGGCCACCGTATTCGTGTTGCAATCTCCAATGCGATGTTCGCTTCAGCTTGGCCGACTCCGTTCCCAATGAGCACATCAATCTATCTCAATCCGTCAGTGAGTTTCATAGACCTACCTGTGGTACCTCCTATTTATCCTTCGTCGATCCCACCATCGTTCACTCAGCAGCAAGTCGCATCGAGCGATATGTTACCACAACTATTCTCAGCCAGTAAACCCAAAGTATATCAAAAACACGAAACAGATATTGGCACAACGATTACTTTTGAACAAGTCACCTATGAACTTTTATCCAATGGTTGTTTCATTTCGGGTCTCCTTGCTTGGGACTTTATTTGTTCTCATTTGGATCCTGCCGACGTACGATGGGTGACCCGTGCAAGACAAGTTTATGTGTTCGATATGCATGGATATGAATCAATCGTTGATGTCCCTTTGAAAGATGACAATGAAAGACTGTATCCCAATGTTGACCTGTCGACAAGACGCCATTTTGAATTGGTCACAGATTTGGTAAAGCATTCGGATCAAGACTATTTTTATGTTCATTTAAAACGACAATTTCTCGAAAAAAATGACACGGTGACATGTCAGCAGGCAATGACATTTGTTTTCAACGGGAAACACAAAAGAAACTGTCATTAAAATTTTGTTTGAAAAAAATGAACGTACAAGCAGTTTCTTGTGCCAGCGAATCGGCTTTCAAATAGTGTGAGAGGGGCTTCATGTTCTCCAGGTCTCATACATCGATAAACCAATGCGGCCACTCACACCGACATCTACATCTACTGACATCGGTAGTACGCCTTCACTGAAGAGTGTCGGTACAATTATTAGCCTTCATCCGTGCATATTCATACCCAACACAAAATGTTCACTGTCTAAAAACGAGTAATGACCTAATTATTGAAAACCACATGGAATCCAACCGAAAGATAAATATGCTTTGCGTAAATATGCCAATTTTCAAGTTAAAATAGTGAAGTCAAGTGTTTTAATTCTTGAATTTTTCATTTGTTCTTTGCATGCTGTTCTAATTTTGGGGAAAATGTTTTTGTTTATACATATAGAAGTAAAATAAAATTTGAACATGTAGAATAGTTTCAACATTCTTCTATTCGATCAATTCACAATGGGAATTGATTCAGTCGTCCTAAAAATAATTCTACTTCAACTCTCTCCAAGACAAATATTTTGAAATACATAATTGTTTTCTTTTTTTCTCATCAGCACGACAATACCTGTGTAATATTTTGATGTTGTTTATGAGTAGAAGTGAAGCATAAAGATGTTTACATATAAGTCAGTTTTGCTTGTACGTCGAACTATGTATTTAATGTAGCTGTAGTATTTTGAACAATAAAATATATTGTTAATTTATCATACGAAAAAGAATCCTACCGTTGCGCGCGTCCTATGAGAGACTTTTAAAGAAACTTTATTGAGACCATTCAAAAATAAGTAATTTATCTGGAGATATTAAATAACATGAATGGCAATGTTGATGATGTAAATGTATACGTTGCTTTATGTCAGACATTGGAAAATACCGACAAAAACAAATTGAGAAAAGTACTTCCACTGATATCTCGTACGTAAAATTACCATATCGAGAATGGGTAATTATTTGCCCATGTTCTTTTACGAGATACTTGGGATTATTATGTTGATTCTTTGACTTAATCTCCTGATAAGGCTGCTATACGTCATATGAGTAAATACACGATACATACCATACCATAAACGTGTTAGTTTTTGATAATAAAAAGAATTATATTGAAAAAAAAGAAGAAAAGCATTCAGCTACTCTCACTGTGGCTAAACGTTGTAGATAAATTGCTGAAATTCTAACTTGCAAGAAGAAAACTAGTTGCGCAATAATAAGATTCGTGCCCGACTTTTATTGTTCACCGATGAAGTAAATGCTAAAATTATAAAATAGAAATCGAGTAAATGACATTTTTCTTCATTATCAATTGTTGAAGAAAACTACGATGAACTAGTAGAAGTATTTTGTCTTCAACGGTTTCTTATTTAGAAATAAAAATATGAACGAATTCGTCTTTTGAGTACGAATATTAGACGTAATAATGTCATATTGAATTGGTCTACGTCAAACTACCAAATAGAACTTCACGCTATTTTCAACATACTTGTACGAAAATATTCGATTTCTACTGCAATCGAAATTTCCATTTAGAAGCATCGAAATATAGTGTATGCAAAACTGCAAGAGTATTCGAATATTTTTTTCTCACTGTATTGGGCAACGTTTAGTATTCAATTTGCTCCTCTATTCAATGATAATAATTTTGATACGGATGATCAAACAATGGATGTTTGTTGACATGTACATAAATTCAAAAGCCACAGTGTACGAACCGTATCTAAATACTGTGTCGAAAAAGGCAAGAACACATATGTTACTAGGCTGAAACTTTCATTAAAAGAAATTCCATGAGAATTGTTTTGAGAAAGTTCGGACAACAGCATTACAGAAAAGTAAACAATCAAAAACAAATTCATTAGACGTCATATTGTATTTATTGTTAGATTCGTTTTTGAAGATAAGAGTTATAGAGCAATCATTTAGCAAAATCAAATGGTTATTTTTGTTTTAATAAAATTTAGTAACAATCAAAAATTGAATTTATTGGACTCTTGTCTAAACTAAAACCGACTTTTACAATCGATTATGTTTTTAAAAGTAGCGCTTTTCGTCTTCACTCATGTTTATAGAATTTCCAGTCATCCATCAGGCAAATGGCTCACACAGGACAAGGTAGCAGATTATTCAAGTTCTCTCGACACAATGGTATTACAAGTCGGACGTAGGAAAAATGTGTTGACTCATGCCACGCTTGTTGAGCGATGTCTTACTAGACAAAAAAGTGTCGTGAGAAAACAAAACATATGAATGTGCCACCAGAATTAAATATGTTACATAATACTGGTTTTTTCCACAATTATTTTTCGAATATGGAAGATTTTGTTTTTGAAAATAAAGACTTTGAATCATTATTTTGATTCCGTTGAGGTTAACTAATGAATTGAATACATGTCTTCTTTGCTTTGTTTATATATCTCTTTATAGTGTGTTAACTATTTCTCGTATGTCAAATAAATATATTCCTAAACAATTAGTGTTTCTTCATGAATAGATTTATTGAGCAAAGAAAAGCCAAATCTATCAGGCCGTTTATTTCATTGAACATATATTGTACTTGTCAATTGCTTGCTGATATAAATATTTCTGCATGTGATGCCTACAGACATTATGATATCCAATCTGTCATTGATACATAAATACAGATGTCTATTTATCGACCAACATAAATTGATCATATACGATATTTTATCTTCTTTTTCTTTTTATTTCAAATCGGAAACAATAGAGACGCAAACACATCGTTGATTCGTACAATGAAAAAAGAACGATGGATGATTGTTCTATTATGTCTGTTATTAAATAATTGAATATTTTAATCGAATAAACCGAAGCCCTAGAGAACAAAAAAAAGACATCGGTCAAAATCTTTCTAAATATGAATCCTACCATATCTTCGCCTTCATCCGAATCTTCTTTTTCTGGTTTCTTTTCTTCTTTCTTTGGCGCATCTTTACCAGCACCTGCTTTCTTATCATCAGCAGCGGGTGCTGCAGTTGTAGCTGCTGCAGCTGGAGCGGCCGCTGGAGCTGAACCAACATTCTTAATAAGATCAGTTACTTTAATACCTTCCAATGCACCAGCGAACAGACCAGGCCAGTATGGTTCAATTTCATAATTAGCAGCTTTTAATATGGCTGCAATTTTATCACCTTTAATATCAACATTATCATCGGCTAAAATAAGGGATGCGTAGACGCAAGCAAGTTCATCATTGCTTAAGGCCATTGTACTTTAATTCTTGTTGATAACAGAAGAAATTTGATCTGAAAAATGAGAATAATATTCATACTAGAGATTATCGTTAAACATTAAACAAAAAACAAAAAACACAAAAAAAATATTGTATAATTCTTTTTTCTTGCAAAGATACTGTGTAAAACTATGTACAAATATTCTATTTAAGTCATAAAAGTGGCCGCGGCTTGAGTAACATTCGATTTTGATTGTGCAGAAATATTCGTCGATATTGTTGTCATTGGACTTTGATAGAGTGCACCCGATAATAATCGTGGTTGTTGGTCGCCATCTTGTCGAATATGATTAATTTCATCTGTGAATTTTTTACGTAAATTAAGCAATGTTGTATAACGTTGCGTTAAAACATCCTAAAACAAAAACGATTTTGTTAATCATAATAGCGAGAAAAAATCTATCTTACTAATGTCGACCGATAACCAGGCATATAACGACAATAATAATTTTTCCATAATTTAATGTGCCGAGATGAATTATTTGGTATTAAAACGTTATCAGATCTTTCAGTATAAAACGGATTTAAATACAGGGCACGTTCACGTAAAATCGGAGTCCATGCTGACATTGTATGTTCAGAAACTTTCATTTCAGTGCGTATTTTGTCGGAATTAAGTAAAAATGTACCATATTGACATGAATAGAGGTTATCAGCGATTGTTATTAATAATTTTTCATTAAATTCAAACGCCGATGGAAACTACAAAAGAACGATATTATGCAAAAATGTATCTTTCTAAAAATATTGAGATCTCAATATTTCATGTTGCAATCCTATTACCTGTTGTAATAATTGAAATGTACAATCAAGAAATTGAAGAAACACGGGAGATCGTTCCGAATCACTTTTATCTCCATGGCCAATACGCTAAAAAGATAAAAGTTTTCATAAAAAAAAAATTAATTTTTTCAATATAACTTACTAAAAAGAACTTATGGCCAAAACTAATCCATTCTTTTTCGATTAAAATCATATAACCATTTAATGTTCTATAATGTGCATCAAGCATTAACATCGCTAATGAAGTCAACTAAAAGAAAAATATCGAAATGATTTTTTTTTCTTGGTTTTTCTATTAAATTTTACTTGTGCTGTTCGATCCCATCCATCTGAACAATGAACTAATACTGAACGTTTGTCATTGTGAACCAACGATACTAATCGAATAGCCGCAGTTAAAATAGCCTAAAATAAAAATCGTTCGTTCCTTTTTTCTAATCTCATCTTCTAATTTATCATACTCGAATATGAAACAACCAATTCGCATTCTCTAAATCGCTAAACCAAGTCTTATCTTCATGTGCGGCATTACGCACAGCTGCATGTAACTTTCGCAAACTAGAATATTAACATTGAAACATTTGATTTTGCTTTTTTTTCCTTCTCTTATATTTACCTTTCTCTCATGACATGAATATTTTGAATATTATGAAATTCAAGTTCACAATTTGGATAATCTTCATAGCCACCGCCATTGGCCATATTGGCCATTGCATTAACTTTTGGACGTGCATCAAGTATAACTAATTTAAAGCCTTGGTTTACGTTGGCATCGGCTATTTTACGTAACAGTTCAATATCATCGTCACATGTTCGATTAGCTAAACCAGTTAACGGTTGACTTGATCGAGTTATAGTTGCATAAGTTTCACGAGAATACCAACTAAGAACCTAAACCAAAACAAATAATGTTCCAACAAAACAAAACTCTATTTTTCAACATACCGGAATACGATTTCGGCTACGAAAATCAGCAACACGTTGTAGTCGTGTTGAGTCAAAACTGGACGGAAGCACAATGATATCTGGATATGTATCGCATAATGCATAAGTTTTATTTATTTCTGCATTTATGGTCCAATGTGGATCGGAATTTTGTTGAATACCCTTAATGATGAAATAGAAAAACAAAAAGATAAGTTTGTATTTCTTTATATGGAAGAAACAAAAACAAATTAGTTCTGAGTCAGGGTAGTGAGTGACAAAAAGCAAACATACATCCTTACTGACTGTCAGCTACAAATTCAATTAAAAAGACAAGAAAAAAATTTTATAATCAGTTTTTCTTTCGAAAACGACTTACCATTCTAGTATAATCTTTCATTTTATTGTATAATGTCCAGCCTTCATCGAGTCCATTTATACAAAATTTTCTCTTGTAATCCAAGGCGAAGAACGACTAAATGAAAATTCAATCATTTCAAAATAACAAAACAAATGTATTCCATTGTATGAATATTTATTTTTCGAAACTCTTAGTATCCAATCGAATTCTTAATTTAAAGAATAATTCGAGCGAGCTTCAGTTTGAAAGTCTCGATATCAAGATTTAATACCCTTAAATCTGATTCTCATATATTTTATCACAGCAACTATACGCGTATTTCAATGAAAAACTACCGTTAGTCGTAATCCATATTTTCTCTATGTACAACTCCGGCACTAATAATAGATAAATATGACAATTCTTACATTAAAAAATTGAAATGGATTTGTATGATCAGCTTTGCTGATTGAAAACGGGAAAACAAGACGGGTCAGTTGATCAAGTAGATTTCTTCGTTGATTTTGTTCTTTTGCATTTCCGAAAAAGAAATGACGTAAATCCTAAAATAAAAATATGAGAAAAAAAATGATTCATCAAAAATAGGATGATTATTTACTTTGCAATTTATTTCGATTCCATATGCAGCACCATCATTTATATTACTTCGTGTTTGTCCACCAATTTTTTCTATCTGACTTATCATACCTAAAGGCACATCAACAAGCACCTTGAATATAAAAAGAAAACAACTATGATCATTACAAATAAGAAAAAAAATGAATTCTCATACTTGAATAGAATCCGGTGGTTTGGTCACAAACATTAGACGATATTTTGTTACAATTAATTCACCACGATACGGTGCCGGTCGATTATGGGCACGATAAGTTATATCTAAAATTTGATTTTTCTTCCATTAGGAATGGCAAACAATAAAATTTGGTGATCTTAATAACCTTCTTTTAATTTCACATCCTCTTCTCCAGGAAAAAGTTTGATTGGTAACGATAAATCATATGTATGAGCGATACTTGTTTGTTGTTCCGACATAGCCATAACATGCTGTCGATCAGACAAGTATCCTCTGGTTGTACCCTAAAATGAAAACACCAGTGTTCGTGTCATTTATTTTAAGAACAATATATTGATGAGAGAATGTATTTAAATATTAGGACCCAATTTCAAAACTCACTGTTAAAGCTGCTGAAGAATTGAGATACGATGATGAAGGAACATATTCATTTGAAGACGATATCGATGAACCATCATCTCGAACACCATAGCTTATGTCTTCGGCGCCATGAGATGTTGGTTTCGAGTTAACTGTGATGACTGTTGGCCGACGGCGAAGATCATCATCACTATTTGAATGTGATAATTTTTTCATTGAATCACGATGAACATCGCGAGACATGTCGCGATGACTTTTATATTGAAGAAAAAAATATCCTCAATCCTATTTAATGTATAGAACGATTGATATAGAGGAATCGTAAATAAACATCTGTAATTAATGGACGGAGGAATGATTGGAATCCCAATAAATTGTGGTGAGGTCTAGAAATGATTTGCAATGAAATATTTAACCATAATTTTCAATATAAATTATGCGTCATTTCTCAACGAGAAAAAACATAATTTTTTACATTATTTATTGATGAAAAAAGATGTCGCTAAAAGACAAACAATTGTCATCAAGAAAATTCATTCATTGTTTTATTCTTCTTTTTGGAAAGAGTTGCGGGAATACATTTTAAATTAATGGTACTTAACAATGAGATCTACAGTACTAATTTCATGTTAGAATCAAGTTTGGTTTTCGATTTCATTAAAGTATCATTTAAAAAGTTTTAAGAAATATGATAATTTTGAATCGATTGGTTTTTTAAATCTATGAACTTGCACTGTGAAAGTAAGGTGCACCGTATCTCACTAACCAGCACACTGTATTTATAAATTTCTCTGCTTCATTGCTTACACCCGTGTTATTTATAGACGTAAAGCTTTTGCTTTTATATGATGAGCAAGGACAGTTCATTATTGCATCGGCTCACGATGAAAAGGTTTTTATGGTTATCTTAGTCATTGGAAAATAAATCTAAATAAACAACATACATTAGTGTTTAAAGTTCAATGAGCCTACCTGTACTTATCAACTTCCATGCAAATGTTTAATATTCTTCTAGCATAAGATTAATCATATTTTGGTCTGTCTGATTTTATCGAGTCTCATATCAAAATATCACGTAGCGTATATTACACTAATGATTATCATTCTAAGCACATCCTCAGGATGCTTTTCAGTAACAAATGATTATTGTTGAGCGATTGAAGCATCCGGAAATGAGATTGGCATCTGTTTTGTATAAAAATGTAATTGGTCCTATTTCGCTAACAAAGCTCAATAGTTTCATGTGTTTGCAACTTAAATTGACTATTTTCTATCACAGAAAAACTCTCAAACTAAATCATTTCAGTGTGATTCGATGTTATATATTTATTTTATTTTAAACTTAAAAAAAAATGATATCATCGATCATGTTTTTCGCTTTTAAGCATTACGTAACAACAGCAAAAAAAAATATGTATATAAGAAATGTAGAATTTATGAAATTTTTCTATAGCAAAAATTTCTTAAAGCATTACTAAACCAAATGGAATTAGCTACTGCTAAACGTGATTTTTTGTAAACGTTGTTGTTGAAACTGAAACTCCTTTCTTGTGATGATGATGACGATGATGCTGCGGCTGATCAGATTTTTGATGAGAATGTATAATAGGATCTAGTTGAAATCGAACTTTTTTTGAAACAGCTTTATCATCGGTGCAAGCACACGATGATTGAGAACGTCTGGCTTTCATTTGATGATGCAACTGGTGACGGCGCTCATTGGAATGATGAATGGAAGATGACAGCGATGATTTAAGATCAGACGATGACTTTATTGATAATTGTTGAAAATATGGTAGAACTTCATATCCGGCCTGTAATCTTGCTTTGTCTGCAGCATCGAGAAAACGTTTTGGTGACTCATATGAAAATGTTCGAATAATTGAGCTCGATCGAACATTCTCTGAGGGTGGTTTCTTCTGTAGCCACGATGCAAATTTAACGAAACGGTCTACGATACCATGTCTATGCTGGTTACTTATCGCCATATTGCACGATGTAGTTGTGTTTAAAATAATTTTAGCATACTAAGCGACGCGAGAACATAAGAATAATATTTTTTCCTTTTATCACTTAGATAGTTTGTCATGACTGGCATCGTCGATGATGTTAAAGTAAAATGAACGAATGAATGAATCATGAAGTGATATAGTCCACTTAAGTTTGCATCCGCATCGTCGAAAGAGAAGCACTGAAAAGAAAACTGTGTTGATCTCAGAGAAAAAAAGTCATGATATAAAGCAGTTCTAATTATGAGTTAATAGCACTTTACTTGATTGAAAAAAAAAGAGACAGAGGTTTTCGTTTCAAGATTTCTAATTAATTCGTATGCTAACAACTAAAATAACCGATATTCTTTGAATCAATGAATTTGAATTATTTGATAATTCAACAGAGTAAAATTGTACAGCAAAATTTTTTCTTATGATTTTATTTGTCGTATTTAAATAGTTATTATCTTCGAAGTAAGAAAGATAGATATCGTTTTAAACAGGTTTGTATATCAAACAGAAGCGAAGATAATAAGAGTGCAGCAAGTAACATACAGCTTTCGGGTGATATTTTATTTATCAACATGCGCGTCTGGTTACTTCTGTCTATATGTGTTCTAACCACAACAGCTCAAGATTTGAATACATTCGGCATTGGACTTTCGAGTCAATGGCTTTATTCAAACGAGGTTACTATTGTCGAGTTGTATAGAAGGCTATTTATCATTTGACTATATTTTAGAGTGAAATTTTTAATCATACACTTTCTCCAGGTTCGAATTTTGGTGTTCTTACTCATTTTTGGACTACTGGTGATCCAGGTACGTTGTGGTTTGTTTTTTATTTGAAATTGTTGTTGACGATGAATATTTTTAGCTATCGATCAATCTACTTTTTCGTATTATATCGATGGAGAACAAGTACCATCAATTCAATTCGTCACCTATATGTTAGCCGGGGCTGGATTTAATGATCAAACTGCACCATGGGGAACAAAATGGATTGGTAAAGGAGCACAAGCTGGTGGTTGGTATAATAATTTGTAAGCTATTTGCTATTGACTCTTCTCTCATGAGCATGACTTTGTTGCTTCAAATTTAGTCGAGTGCCATTTCAAAAATCAATTCGTGTCACTGGTAAATTACCCTCATTCGTTACGGATCGAAAAATAATTTGGGTTATTGTACGTGGAACTGAAAATTTACCAACTGATTTTCATGGTTTTCAGCTTCCACTAAATGCTCGTTTAACTTTACATAAAATTGAAAATCAAACTTACGACCCATTAGCATGGGTACGTGTTGCTGATATTCCAACTGGTCGTGGTTTACTTCTTTCGCATACATTAGCTGTGAATAGTGGCAATTTAAATTTTTTAGAAGGTTGTTATCATGCCTATACACAATATGAACAACAATTCCCGGGCTTAATTGTTTCTACTGGAACCGAAGATTATTTTGATAGTGCTTTTTATTTTAATGCTGGACAATTTCATTTTGAAGTCTCTGGCTATTCGCATTTTCGACAAGTGTCAAAGGATATACTTGAATGGTCCGCTTATCGTATGCATGATTTAGATCCAATATTTTTTACAAATGGTTTTCGTTTTGAATGGAGAA
Organism: Rotaria socialis; assembly: GCA_905331475.1. Classification (NCBI taxonomy): domain Eukaryota; kingdom Metazoa; phylum Rotifera; class Eurotatoria; order Philodinida; family Philodinidae; genus Rotaria; species Rotaria socialis. The sequence goes on along the minus strand of CAJNYU010000987.1, from coordinate 89,285 downwards.
ATGGTGATGTTGTTGACGATCGTGGTTTTAAGTGTATTGTCGATCAAGGTGGCCATGTTGTTGGAACGCCGACAAAATCCATTGTGTCATCGTATGCATGGGTTTATGTTTGGTAGAACTAGAATTTCAGGCGTTTTTTTTTTTATATAGAAATGATGACCGGCATACATTATCTATTGATTGATTGATTGACAAAATAAAGTTCGAAAAAAAAACTCACGCTCCTGGGTGGGCTCGAACCACCAGCCTTCCGGTTAACAGCCGAACGCGCTAACCAATTGCGCCACAAGAGCACGAACAGAGCGGTCGAAAATTTTCAATTCAATTTAATATCACAAGGCCACTTGAAAAGTACCTTGGTCTTTATCTGAAACACTCGAGTTCGAGAAAAAAAGAGTGAAACATATAGTCTTTTTCGTTGTACATGTATGCAGCAGTTTTGATTCAAGCTCAGATGTCACTTTGAACAAGAAGACTATTGACACTTAGATTATTCATACCTTCCGTTGAACAGAGCTTGTTCGACGGAGAAAAAAAGTGCGCTCCTGGGTGGGCTCGAACCACCAGCCTTCCGGTTAACAGCCGAACGCGCTAACCAATTGCGCCACAAGAGCATGCTAGTCTTATTCAACAAAAATGGATCAATTTTGAGTGACCTTCAAACATGCCAATGAACAAGAACTTCCGTTGAGTATAGGCCATCTAGCTTGAATACAAAGTATCAAAGATTAAAGAGAACTTTAAAAAAGTTGATTTCTTTGTAAATCTATCACTAGCCAGAAATTTTTATTTTTCAAAATAGCCAGAAAGACGGATAAACAATACATAAACTGAAACTTTTCTTTTTTTGTTATCACAATAAAAATTTTCTTAGCAAAAGAAACAAACATTAAGTGAATGGTGGCGTTTGCTTGTTTGATTTTCTCTCAATGTTTCATCACTGCTTCTTCCGTACGTTTTCGTATTGTTTCTAATATCTCAGTCCAGTCTTTTTCACCAATTTTTTGAATTGTTCGTTTCAGTACTTCCATTGCTTTTGGGAATGTTGCCTTAAATATTGTTACAACTTCATTTGGCTCAACAATACCTAAAGTAAAACAAAAATATTGATTCTTTGGATTTTCAAAAGATTAAATTAGATGAAACGAACCATCTTCTTTCCAGCAAATATCATCAGTGACAATACCAAGAGCTGCATATGGTAAACCTAATTCTTTCGCAAGAATTGTTTCCGGTGTTTGTGTCATGCCAATTGTTGTACAACCCCAACTGATAAAAACTTTATTTTCCGCGTAAGTAGAAAAATTAGGACCTTCAATGACTACAACAGTTGATTTATCTTTATAACAAACACCAGGTGTTTCTGCACATGATTGAATTAATAATTGACGTAATTCACGATCATATGGAGGATGCATACTCATATGCATTACACCTATAAATATCGAGATAAAATTTCTTTTACAAAAATCAATAACAGTTTCATTCCGTATTGACGAATTGCTTACCTTCGAGATGGCCAGGTTCATGATCGTAAAATGTATTCGATCGATGTTTTGTCGTATCAATATAATTGTCTAAACAACAATCAAAATTTCAATGAACATGGATAATAAGCGGGGGAAAAAGCGGTCTATACCAAATACAACAAGAGTACCGCGTGTGAAATTCTCTGCAAGTGAACCAACAGCTGTTGTCGCCAAAATTAAATTAGCACCAAGTTGTTTCAATGCCCAAATATTAGCTCGATAACTAAGCATAATTTAAGAATTAGAATAAATCCTATCCATGAAAACTCCCAAAACAGTATACTTAAGTCGAGTAGGATTAAAAGAATGTTTACGTCCATGTCGAAAACATAGTACACATTCAACACCATTAATTGTTCCACTAACTAAATTATCTGATGGTTGCCCATATGGCGTGTCAACAATTTCATGTTCAACACGATTTGATAAAATATCACTCCGATCGAAACCGGATCCACCGATGATTCCTACTCGAACTCCTAATGGCATCTACAAATGAATCGATTGTGTTTGAAAATTTATGACTTAAATGCTTTAATTAAATTATTATTAATATTCTTCAGATCAATCAAAAAAGATATTCACAAAGAACAAAAAAACCAACACGATTATCAATAGATAATTTCAGAGATGAATTCTTGCTGTTGACCATCATACTACAAAGAAATGAGAATATGACAAGAATTTAAACCGAAAAAAAAATCAAATGAAAGCCCAGAAAAGCAAGAAAATCAATTAAATCATAGATTTGAATTTAAATTAGAATCACTATCATATTTATGGGTTCCAAAGAGGTTTGAAAGCAACGGAGTTTCATTATTTGTTTTTATTCGAGTTGTTTTACCATGTTTACGAACTTCAGTTGTTGTTGATGTACCGTTTTTTCTTCGTTTTTGTTGATCATTCGGTAATGATGAACCCTCGCCATTTACTCGAGCCGACGACTGAAGACTATAGCGATTGTCAAAATTGACATTGGTCAAAGGTGTAGCGATCCGAGCATTAGCACAAGCAATGATAGGTGATCGATTCATGCAATCAGCAAACGATTCATAGTCACTGGTCTGTTGAATATTTGACATACCGGAGGTTTTATTCGACAATGAAAGTCCATCGATCGAAACTGAACTTATAGAATTAGATAGAGCTTCATCATGTGATTTTCTTGATTCATCTTCATCATCAGTTGATTCGTCAGATATATCGATTTTTGGAAATTCAGTTAATTCTAAATAAAGAAGAATCGAGCTAATTTACGATATCAACAACAGAATAGATTATGCACAGCAAATTAAGGCAAGGTTTTTTTAATTTTGTTTTAGAATTTTCTTATAAATAATTACCTCGCTGGACGGATAAATCCGTCGAATAGTCTAGAATATTGGCTGTGTATTTCAAACAAAAAACAACAAGAACAACAAGTATTACTTACCAAGATCAGGCATTTCAATAAAATCATCGGGTTTATCTGAACCAACACCGGGCTCACGTGGCGGAAGTTTTATTACTAATGGATTATTACGTTGTAAATGTATCTGAAGATAGAAATTACGTATTTTTCTTTCTTTTCTTTATGTTCTTACTTCTTCCGATATTCGTTCAAGATTATTTAATGCCGTACGATACATTCTTTTTGCTTGGCTGATTGCTTTTTGTACAGCTTCAATGCGGATTTTTTGATTCTAAAAATAAATAAATACACGAGTCAAAAATCTTACTTCTGACATCACACGAAAGTTGTTTCAAAAACGTCAAAATGATACTGATACACTATAATATATTTACTTGTAATTCATATTCAGCATATTCCTTTGCATCAAAGTAAGGTCTAAGAAATATAAAATGAATTTATTTCTCTAAATAATTTATTTTTATTACGTACTTCGATTTAGTTATTGACCTATTCAATGATCGTTGAAGTGTTACTCGTTTTTGTTCATATTCTTGATAGAGTTTCGATTTTTCTTCATGTGTTCGTTCACTACGCGTCTTATCTTGCTCAGCTTGCATCACCTTTTTGTTTTTCAACGATCGAATACTTATTTAACGGACACTTCGCATAGATATCTTACTTTCATTGTTGCATGATTCACATATTCTTGCCAGGCAGCATCAAACGCACGCTTATCTGATTTTAACAATTTACTTTCAGCTAAACTTAATGCTTCTTTTGCAACACGATATATTTCAACGGAACGTTGATATTCTTGTGCAGCTTTTTGCGTCTCTGACTGAGCCTATAGATAAAATAGAACGTTTGTTTGTTTTTTTGTTACATCGATTTACTTCTTCAGCTTGTTTACAGGCATCAAAAAAAGGTCTTGCACGTTCTACACAACTGCCAAGTTTTTTTGCAAGAACAGCTAAACGCTGTTTACAATTAGTAAAACTTGTTTGAAATAATTTTTGTGCTTCCTAAATATTTTCGTACGGATTTGATTGGAATAGAATAGCAAATCGACTTACATCTAATTGAGTTTCAAGATTATTTATTTCACTGGTTGCAGCATTTGCACGTTCTAATTCAATCTGTTATAGGCAAATTTTTCTTTAAATGAGAATAGATCCTGTTTTTTTAAATATTATATTACTTGTATTCGAGGATCAAGCGGTTCGTCATTATGTTCATCGGACTTTTCGACGATTTCATTCATAAGTTTATCGTTACTATGCGGATGATTATCATCGGTTTCAAGAGTTTTTGATGAAATCGATGAAAACGACATAAAATATTTTTACCAATAGAGATGAAAACAACGTATGAATGAATCTTTTTCTAATTTATCATGATCTAAAAGATAATTCAAAGAAGAAAAAAGCAATAAATATAGCCATTTGACCTGTAAGTGTAAATTGCTGCCCTGTCAAATAACAAAACCTAGATGCACAAATTTTATATATCAGGTACATCTAAAAATAAAATCCCAAGATTTTCGACGATTAGAAAACCTTGATAAAACTAAGGTTATATATCCGCTTTTGAGACTAAAGGAGCAAAGACATGTAAAAGCGTTTGCTCTTATAACCAGACAGAAGTTTCAGATAGATGTAATTTGCTCTGCTGGAGTTACTTCAAATCGCATTTATAATAGAAAAGAAAAACATGAAAAATGGTAACAAGCGAGTTCATGTAAGTGGAAATGTCGACATTCACACGAGAGTGTGCATGATGAGGCATTATTATTCGTCTTTATTCTATAAAGATTAATGGACATATTTCATGACAGAAAAAGCAGCCCACAATAAATCTTCTATGGAAGCGCTTTGCAACACAATATTTCTTTTTTTCAAATTTATATGATTATTAAGAGAAAGGAACTTAGCTTTAAAGATAACTTTCATCTGTGCAATATGTTCTTTCGAATCTTTATTTTATTGTAAAATGCGTGAAGCATCTATGCCCTTACGCTGTCAACATGTTATATATCCTTACCTACATAATCATTTTATTTAGATTCGACTACAATTGATTCTATACTCAAGTCGTGAAATATTCGATTCTTCTATTCAAGAGAATATTCTTGCTATAAAAGCATAGATTATTCGTATGTTTCAGACGTAAATTGATAGTATGATGTGTTAGATATCTTTTTACCACCACGTGTAGTTTTACGATAAAAAAGTTTTAACGGCTATTGAAAAATATAATGAAAATGTTGTGATCATACATAATATTATCGAATATATGCAGGAGAAATTCCTAGGAGACGTTTATCTATTAATATTGTTTGTCTAAATAAAACAACAATTAATATGAAATAAACAACAAAACTTCGTACTTTTTTCGGGTACTTAACGAAATACAAAGCAACTTAGTGCATTTCAAGTGATAATTGATTTTGATAAGTCAATGTCATGACTCTTATCTAATTGCAAAAAAAGAAAACAACCAGCGTATGGAACACCGCTGAGGATTGGTGAGAATTTTGGATGCATGACTAATCGATCTGCTGACTAATGGTGAATATATTTCACTCTGTATGAAATGAAAATATGATATTTATTTATTTATATATAAATAAATATCAATAAGGCCTTTTTTGTTATATGATACTTGTTAATGAGAGCAGTCGACGATAAAATCAGTCACTTCAATTCTTTTTTCAAGGGTTCTCTCTCTCTCTCTTCCTGTCTTCATTGAAATAGATGGCGTTAATTGATAGAAATTGATACGTGTTAGTTACTTGCAATTAAACCCTGGAGCGTACCTTGACAAGATATTATTTATTTCTTGTTGCTTGAACTTATATAATATTTGATCTGTAGTAAATCACAATTTTCTGTGAACCCATTGGCTTGTAGTTTTATATAAATTGTGTTTATTAGCGACAGTACTTTAGGCAATGCATTTAGCAACTGTACTAATATTGAATTTTTAAAATATAATACTTCTTTAGAAATTCTAGTTGTTAATGTTTCAGAGCTTATCTGTTCGAGAAGAGGGAGAAAAAGAATGCCTCAAATCCAAACATTGCATCAGTTCGATTAATCTCAGACCGCAACTCTACGTTGATTTTTAAAAATCTTAATACCATTGCAATAGGTTCAAAAGAAAAATTATGAAAATTCGACTTGATTTATTACACAAGTATCATAGTGCGTTTTTGTCGACCATATAAATTATTGATGATACTAAATGATATGAGTTATAAATTCGAATATTTAACAAAACTTAATTATAATTATTTCATAAGAAAATACAAAAAATCTTCTATTTCATTCATAAATGTTTATAATATCACACAACATCCTTTTTCAGCATCATGGCATTGCGGACAAAATCCATAGCCAGGCCCACGCGGGGTATAACATTGTAAGCAGATAATTTTTTGACATCGATAACATTTATGATCACCGACAATTGTTGGATGATATGCACATGTTAATACACTAACATCGTTCGATGCTGTTTGATTGGGAGGATGCATTACTCGAAGGTTTCTCTAGTCTAAACTGAGTTTAGCAGAATTTTGTATTAAATTTATATAAAACTCACTCATAGAAAGATAAGAACTACAAAATGACTCATGAATGTGTATCGATGGTGAAATCTGCGCTTTTTTTTTGTACTTCGAATACATTGAGATAGATTATTAGAAATAGAGACGACTTAATGAACTTAACTCTGTAATAATATTGTTTCAAAAATAATTAAAAGATTAATTTGCAATCCACTGTAGAATATGAGGTTACTGCATGACCGTGATAACGATTCGTCAGTTATGGTTTATCATCGTACTGTAAAGTGTTTATGAATTTCAAATGTTGAATTAACAGATCACTATATGTATTACGATAATATCATCACAAGTATTTTGGTTTTGTATACATTGCTTAAAAATTGAAGAAATACAAACCAAAAACTAACTAAAATAAAAGATTCATAGTGACAAATCGATACTAAATGAGTAGAAAAATGAAAAGATAATGATTCAACCAATATTTAATTCGCTATAATAAAAAAGGTTGTGGTTGTGAAGTCCAATTAGATAAACGAATTCACAGAATATGCATTCCTAAAACATGAATAGGATTTGAGAAAAACATATTTGTACACAAATGAAGTCAAACTCTAGACTATGTAACTGCAGGAATTTACTGATTCATTGCAAAGCGTGTTCATAAAAATGCCAGTGGCGGATTTAGGGGGTTGGCGACTGCTACCCCCTTCGAAATTTTTGTTAACTATATTTCATATCTTCTTGTTTACAACAACTGTATCATTTTCGATGTATTCAAACAGTGGTGGATCTACCAGTTAGGTTACCCGGCGATCACCACTCCCGTTAAGAATTTTTTTCGGTTTCCCCCAGCAGAAATGAAACAGAAAATAGTAGTTCTGCCTGAAATAGACTTGAAAAACCGCTTTTGGTCAGGAGCGCCACCCCCTGACATATTTTCTGGATCCGCCACTGAAAAATGCATAAATTAATGAGTTTTGTTAACTCGATGTGAATAGAATAAAATAATTATGAACGTTTATTATGCATTCTTTCGCTTTTTATATTAGAAGAAACGTATATGTATTATCTATTATAGTTTATATTCAATTCTACTCCATCAAATGCGAAGAATTTCATACCGAGTGGTCTGAGGACCAGCTAATCTATGAAAAGAGACATTTAATATGCAAACGATGGGTTAGAATGTGACCTTAAGTTAGGCTGGTGTTATTGTCTGCTCAGAAATCGATTGTGATATAGAAAATATTCCTATTTAAAGTTTTCAAGACTGAATACCGTTTCGAGAGTAATTCGATGAGTCATCAGCATTTATTACTACTTATCCATTCAATTGGTCGCAACGCTATACGCAAAAAGTAACTGCTTTGACTTCTGAAGAAGATTAGAGTGATAGAGCAGTTTTTTTTTATGCTTATTAAATGTCTAATGGTCGTTTCTTTGGCATTAAGACGAAGAGAGAGCTATACTTAAAAACATTTCGAATACTCACCCAGGTCGATCGTTTCGGTCACCGGATACTGTAGGAACCGGCCGAAAAAGTTTGGGAGTTTTTCTCGATGACATACTGTCGATTCCTGCCGGAAAGTACTGGAAGTTGACCGGAATCCACCGGAAAAAATCCGGGGATTTTCGACCGAGATACTGCTTCCATCTTCCAGCGATTTCCCGTGCTTTCCGATAGTTTTCTGCCGTACCGCCACGACCTGGACATGACTTCGGAATTTGTTTTTGGTATATTTCATCAGAACATAGTAGCAGCCAACTTTTTGCGTTTTCTACCACAAACGTTGACTAAATGTTCATTGCTTTGTTACATCGACACACGACGACGAATGTAGTTGTTGTCATGCATTATTTTCAAAGGTTTCAAGCTACTAATTGATGAGTCCAATAAAATACCAAATCTATATCGGACGAGAATCACACGTCAAAATGTGATTGAAGTTGTTGACGTTTGAGAATTCAGCTCTTTCATATTTAAAAGTAAGTAGCGAACAAAGTGGTACACATTTGAAATCGTAACACACATATCACAATGTTTCTTCTCCGAGAACTCTTCTTTGTCATCTCAGCTCTTAATATCTACTCCATGTTGCTCATCAACGATGCATTCCACATACCAGCAGCTGAACACTACTTCCATTCGAATAATATGACGGAAGCAACATGTAAATTTGTAGATGCCTGTAGTCACGCAAATGTATCCATCGAATATATTGATCATCCTGAAAAAGATGCATATGGAGAACAGTTACAGGCAACGGTTTGTACAGTAAGCGATTCACAAAAACGTGCAATTGTTTACACCATTTCTGGCACGCATGCTGTAGAAGGTTATGCTGGATCCATGACTCAGATTAGTATGCGTCGCGGAAATTCATCGATGTCTCCACCAGATGTTCGCATGGTTCATTTGCATTTGATTAATTCATACATGGTGCTTCATATATTCTCAAAGAAAATAAACAGAATACTGATCAACTGAAGAATCACGCTATGTATTATACAGTACATTACAATAATCCTATACTTCAACGATTAATTGATCAAATTGAGTTATTCACATTGGGTAACGAGTCTGCTAGGCAGAATGCTTATGCAGTCTTCGGTCAACTATTTGCCGAATATGGCGGGGAATTTGTCAGTATGACTCTCAAAACAGGACAAGGCAGACGACCTCAAGGTATTGTATATTTTGGACCATCAAAATCATGGTCGAGTCAAATCGAAGATTATGTGGTTGCCAAGTATTTTCCTTATGAAACCGATATTCTCCTGATTGATTGGCACACCGCCGTCGATTCGTACGGTACATGGTCGTTTATGCCCATTGATAAAGAATCAGAAACTGCATTTAAACGATGGGTACCAAACGATCTGATGACATCCTATGACATCGTTATTCCTTCAGGTAGCCAATTGCCATACAGTAACATTAAACCTAAAACAAACGCAAAACGTGTGATAAGAGGCATGTGGGAAGTTGGTACTTACAATATGGCCATGGAGACTAATACAATGTTTGTGCTACGTCTCTATTGCCGTTTTTACATTAACGCGAGTGACTCATCCTGTCAAGATATTATCTAAAAAAACTAAAGAATATTTCATCTACAGGCCGACGAATGGAAAAGATTAACATACGATGCCATCAACAATGTTTTCTCCAAAAGCTTTATCCGGTTTCGCAGCTGAAATAAGTTCTGGAACCAAATTCATAGTCGCTGAGTGTTGTATGATTTGGAATCTATAATGGGATTGCTTTGGTTTAAGATATAAGACAATATAGAAAGGAATGACTGCTTGATTCAATTACATGTTCTTTTGACTTTGTTTGAACAATATTTTAAATCAAAATTAAGAAAAATAGCTTTTTTATTCAAAAGACTTGTTTTGCGTTTGTCATAAAATCTTATCAATGTGAGCCATAAGATATCTCGTGTTGCAGCTAGGGCTTGTGAAGAAAACAAAAACTTCTGCAAGTTTGCGTATGATTCCAAAATTTATTGCTATGGATGTAGCATACCTTATACAATTATTTAAGCTGGATGTCTGAAAGAATTCATACAAAATTGGCATTAAAGAAATTGCTATATTATTGTATATAGGTTCACAAAATTATTTTCATAACGTCACATTTAAGAGAATTCCTAATAAATTGTTCCATCAGAATCAAAATTCAATTAGTGTTTGGTCAGTGTCAACGTTGGATCACTTCTTAACTTTTATACCAAATAAAAGGGGATTGAAGTTTTCTCTTGATATCATCAGTAAAGCAAGAATTAAAAATTAAGTAAGCAAGAATGAACAACGATGGTGAATAATAGGCAATGCCATATTCTATTGAAGTATATGAAAGCTATAAAGACTGATTTTAGTTATTGGTCAGATTCAGATAATATTGACTTGTGCGAATATGACCAGATAATAATCGTTTCAACGTTACGAAATGACATGAACAATCAAAGCTATTTTCAGCGTATGTGGATGTCAGTAAGTACGGTTTTTAGAAGTCCGTAATCACAATCTTTCATGCATCCACATCTTATACGTCTCTTTATTATTAGCTACGAAAGAGTGAATGTGATGCTTTACTATCCGTTTGTTAGTTCTCTACTGTTAAAATAGCGCGTTTCTCATTTCTAAATATAGAGACACGTATAACTTGATGATCATTCACATCGTACAAAAAAATTTGTTTTCTCACGTTGATGTGGTTTTTATATAAGATTATAGAAACTAGACTATCAAAAACACACAATATTTATTTCATTTTTATATTTAAAAAACATGTCTTACTAAAGGGCATAATTTTTACATCTTCATATAATAGCAACAGTTTGACGAATTAATGTTTTCGGCAATAGTAGCATTTGAGTTCATCTGGATGATGATCAAATCCACTAACAGGACATTTATATTCTCCTTGGCCCGTACAACCTGTCCAACTGGGTCCAATTATACCCATTTGAGCCTTATCATACGTTGTATCGCCACTAAGAGTACTTTTGATAGTCGCGTCTTCATCTTCGGATGATATACTCATTTGCAGTAGTAGCAGCGTTCCGTTTCACAGCTTCTGCATCGAGATCAGCAATACGGCTTTCCATCTTATCGTATACTTGTATTGAAAAAATATAACAATGTTTGAATGTCAATTTCTTCGCCTATTTATATGATTCTATATTCTCTCAATCAGAAAAACTGCGTAGTAATCGGCATGAAGGAATTACGCTGTGAGAAAAAAAGAATCATCGAGGATAGACTAGTCTTTATTGATAAAATATAGTCTCGCAGTTCATTCAGTTCGTTTTTCTTCTTGAATAAGCATGTCTTCGATCTTTTTTTGTCCGACGCAGAAATGTCCTGCAAGAGAATTAAATTCCGTATACGATGACGTGTTACAAATTTTTGATGTATCAGTCAGTTGAACGAAGAACAAAATATCAAACGCAGAAGATGCAATTATTAGATTTGTGGGAATACATGTACAAGAACTAAGAATTGTGAGAGATCCTATGCTTTTAATTTTCTCATATCGACGTTGACGCAGACACGTGTTCACTATGAAGCAGCGTTTTGGCGAGTTACAGGATTCAAAAGATAAAACAGTTCTTTTATGGATTATTTTTTGACTGAGTGTACTCATTTTCTTTTTTTTTCGATACACACATTCTCCTTAATTCTGTCGCTGATGTGGACTTTATGCACAGCAAATGTTTTCTCATCACATATATTTTTCTCTCAGTTTTCTCATATATGATTCTCTTTCTTTCTTTCTTTCTTTCATCAATAACTTTACCAGTACCGTATCATATTGTTCTCAATGTTGATCGTCTTTTCTTATTCTTCTTTTACAGAGTCATTACGTCCGATTTTTTACACTTTGTCTCTTCGGTGCAAATTGTTGAGGAAAGAACTTGATAAAATACAAGAGCTCTAATACTACGTTATTATTTAATTTTGTGCGATGTGGATATAGGTGGCGATCAGACGAAGATATACATATTCATACTAACATCCTTGCCTTTTAATTATACGATTATTTTGATATCAACAAATATATGATAATTCCGTAATCTGGATAGTATTGCTATCGAATTTGGTTTACATTCGAGATAGGGCTAACAAAACATAGTGCAGTCTTAGAAATTCTTGTTACACTGACTTATTGTGACAGGCTGTTATCAATATACTGCTCAGCTTCCAGGAATCAAATATGACTTGCAATTGTAGATGTGATGTCCATCATTCTTGCACATATAATTGATAATAACAAATAGTTAATGTTCATCTATTTGATTTTTGTATTAGAAATGTTTTTTGAAAGCTTGCTTTTATCAGATGAAACTGTTCTTCATTTAATTAATTGGGATTTTGATTCGTCTGCAGCCTGTATTCTATTTTGTATATGAATTCTTCTGATGAAAATAAATATCTGTTATAATAATAGTGACTTATAATGTGTAAAAAAAAAGAAAAATAATGACAACTACTCTCAGTTGAAACGGCGAGAAACGACTAAATTAAGTCTATAAATAACGGGAATGCAACTCTTAAATCGGTCAACTTTTACATCGAAATAAATTACCTGGGCACTTATATGTTTCTATTTTCACACTTTGAACAGCAGCCACAAACTACAGAAAATTGATAATTTCTCAACTATATATTTGTTTCATCTTGTTTACATCGAATTTTCGTTCTATGAGCATCTCTAAATTGTTTCTTTTTGGATTTCATGATGTAACTCCCCCACCCCCCCACCCCCACAATAAAAGAATCCGGGGCTTCTATTACGTCCCAACGTAAAAATTTTCCACGGAGTCTTATATTAAGAATCACATTTTTTCCTAATACTTAATTTAAAAGGGTTTCCAAAAAACCAAGGTGATTTTCAGGATTTCCATCAGGGTTTTAAGGGTGTCATTAAAATTGTGAACACATTCTCTTAATATTTCCAGCTTAAAATGCTAAGAATCAGGCATATTTTGACGGAAAAATGCTAATTCAAGTTCGTAATTAACAAAAAATTAATTAATTAAAGGGGGGTCTTATAATAGGGAGGGGGAGGGGCAGAGTATTTGAATTTGTGACACAATTTAGTTTGATGAAAACCTTGTGAACTTCTATCTAAATCAGAAACTACAGCGATATAGTGGTATGGTGATATAAGCGGTGTCAGGACTCTCACCCGCGCCAGTACCCACACCCTCAACAGTAAAATAAATTTTTAAAAAAATAGGCTATTTTGCAACTCAAAATTGGCAGATTCTGTTTCTTGTTGCAAAATATCAGATAGATTTTCAAAAATGCTCACTGTGATACGCACTTTTAGCCTGATGGATCCATTTCTATTTTATCTAAAATAATAAGGATTAGTATTCGGAAGACTTTCAAATAATTGAAAGAGTTAATAATAGGCTCATGAATAAAGACTTCAAGTTATTGTCAAATGTTTAACTTTTCAATTTAATAATGGTCATGCATATAATTCTGCGCTATTCAGTTGTCCACTATAATCTGATCCGCCAGCAACTAAAACTTTACCACTAGTCAATATCGTTGCTACATGATTGACCCGTTCAACGTTCATGTTATTAGGATTTACCCACAGGCCTGTTGAGGGATCATATATTTCTGCAGTATTAAAAGGAACAACAAAATTATCTCCACCAGCGATCAAGACTTTTCCATTCAATAGTAGTGTGGCTGTATGAGCAGTTCTTACACTACTCATACTGCCAGTGTTTGTCCAAATTCCTGTTGATGGATCATATACTTCTGCAGTATTCAAAATACCTGCAGAGCCCTCTCCACCAGCAACTAAGACTTTTCCATTGGTTAGAACTGTTGCTGTATAAGTAATTCGTCCAGTACTCATACTGCCAGTGTTTGTCCAAATCCCTGTTGACGGATCATATACTTCTGCAGTATTCAAAATACCTTGAGAGTTCTCACCACCAGCAACTAAAACTTGCCCATTATTCAGTATCGTTGCTGTATGAGCAGCTCGTGCAATACTCATATTGCTAGTCTTTGTCCAAACTCCTGTTGATGGATCGTATAGTTCTGCACTATCAAATTTTAGATTAGAATTGCTGATACCACCAGTGACCAACACTTTCCCACTGCTTAGTACTGATGCTCTGTGATAAGTTCGTGCATTAATCATATTACCAGTCAATGTCCAAACTCCCGTTGAAGGATCGTAAAGTTCTGAACTATTCGAGTCATCACTAGAAATGATGCCACCACTGACGAGTACTTTTCCATTGAGTAGTGTTGATGCTGTATGAACGGCTCGTGCCATATTCATGTTGCCAGTCAATGTCCAAAGTGCTGTTGATGGATCGTAGAGTTCAGCGCTATTTAAAAAATTACCGTTATTAAATCCACCAGCAATTAAGATTTTCCCATTGGTTAATACCGAGACTGTGTGAGAGTCCCGTGCGGAATTCATACTGTTGGTATAGAGCCACGCTAGAAACACATACTACAATGTAATAATCTGAAAAGTTGCTTATGAAAGTCTTCTATCAACGTCGTTAAAGTTAGGTCTCTTTTAAGATTGGAAGTAAATTTTGTTGAAATAGTAAATAAAAGAAAAAGAAAAAGTTACAAGTAGCAAATGTTGAGAAAGATTAGACAATGAAAATGTCGAAGAATTTCATAGTTATTCGTGTCAAAATTCTTACTCTTGTTCTTATGCAATATCTTTCCGATCAACAAACAAAAATTTAATTCTTGTATGAAATAGATAAATAGTCTGCAGAATTAGGTGAAAATGGAAGGCAAAATAGTTTCATTTCCACTTCTACCTAAATTCACACCTTTCATCAGAACTATATTCTATGGGCACTATCTGATTACGGAAGTGTATTTGCTTTAGTGATGCTCATTCTAAGTAGACTCAATCTTGTTGGCTATCGTACTGAATAGCTTTCGGTGTAACTTATTCAATTGTGTTTGAACTCTTTTTCTCACTTCGATCAGTTCCATCGTTTTGAACGGCACAATCAAATAGTTGACCTTTCGAATCCTGACTTGATATTAGGGCAATTTTCAAGATTACTAGCTGATGGCTTTATGTTTAAATAAGAGTAATTTGATATTTTATGGCGAAGTGTTAAATTGAATTAAACTCAATTAGACTGGTGTGGCTCTACAACGAAAATAAACGAGATTTCGATCTTATTGTTGATGAAAACTATCTGGGTAGAAAATTTTATCAGTAGAAAAATAACAAAATAACATCGTAGTTCTTTTAAGTATATAGTATTTGACAATGTTTGTATAAGTTTAAGTGTTCTTTTGCTAGGGATATGTTTTTGTCACTTCTCAAGATTTCGTTCAAAAACAGACAGAAACATTGGAAATCCTTTGCCGGATCTTTGGTAGCGGTTAGTCACATATTACAAGTAGAATATCTTAAAGATTATTGAAAATTCACTGCACTGCTGAAAAATAATATTATAAAAGCTATTAAGAAAACGATTTTAAAGTTGAAGATTTATATTAACAAGCTCTGTGAATCTCCTACGGTTGACAGATGTAAACTACTCATGAATTACCCTACTATTCCACAAATGGTAAAATGAAAAAGACCATATCCATAAAAGTTTTTTACTCTGACTCATACACATTAGGAAAGTGGTAAACAAAAATGTGTAAACGTCAAGATATCTTTCAGAATCAGTAGAGCTTTGAATTTTATGTACTAAAGAGCTAATGAACGATTCTTATTTACACGACAAATTATCATAACAAACTTGATAGTTTCTCTAGAAATAAACAGCAGCACTGTCTTTAGATAAATTCATGAATTTTTTATTTTCTTTCCACAAAATTATAAGAAGATAAATTTTATCAACTGAAAATTTCGAAACATACCGCAAATATCCAGTGTTTAACGGTAACACGGCTTTAGTTTTCAAAATCTTCTATATTTATTGATTGTCAAAGTTTTTAGACAAAGACAGTACACTTCAACATCATTGTGAGTATCTCAAATAATGAAAATATAATTACATTCGAATTAGTTTTTCCTCTAATAAACTCACCGGAATACATGACTTCGAGATTTTCTAGGTACACGTTTTTCTGTAATTTTTTCCTAGCTTAAAACGATCTAATCACAATTGAATGTGCTACAGAAAAATGCACAAACTGTTAGCGCACTACTATAATAGATTTCACGAACAACTAAAAGATATTTTCAGTAATCTATTTCGAATGAATTGAAATATCAAGTAAAAGGTTATAGTCTATTCAAATGTGACTCTTCGTTTTACATTTTACTAATACATATGACTTCAACAAAAAAGTTCATTACCAAACTTCTATCCAAGGGAAGAGCCTTCGAGGTTTGTACGTATCTGTTGAATCTAAAACCGTTAACAGTTAATGCCCTAATCATTTTAAGGTTCCATAAGAATGGATGAAGCCCAAAGGGTTCATTCATGGGATACAATTTCCGAATTAAACCTTTTCTAAGCGTTTAGCGGGATTCCAAAAAAATAAAACTGTGAAATATGATTCATTTGCTATATTCCTTCCCAATAACTCTTCTAACATCAGCCACACCAGCCATGAAAGTCAGCTCGACTAACATACGGTCGTGTCTGGCACTCTCTGTAATACAATTGTTTTTCTCGCTCTTTCCCGCAGGATCTTTAGAATCGGTGGATGATAGCAGGGAATTAAAAAAAGAAGCCTATTTTTCTCGCTATAAACTTCAACATGAATTCACACTGGTATTTCACGAAATGAATATGGACGTATTTTTTATCTCATCCCGTTACTTCAACTCTGTGATAACGATTCTTTATTCAACTATCAACTGAACTATGACATCAGCATCTTCTCACTTACTCGTGGGTACGTAGATCGTCGTTGATGCGGCCGTTGGCGATGTTGCCGTTGTCATTGTGGAAGTTGTTGTTGTTCTTGATGTTGTTCTTGACGTTGTCGTCGTTGTTGAAGTTGTTGTTGAAGTTGTTGTTGATGTTGTTCTTGACGTTGTCGTCGTTCTTGGCATTGAGGTTGTTGTTGTTGTTCTTGATGTTGTTCTTGACGTTGTCGTCGTTGTTGAAGTTGTTGTTGATGTTGTTGTTGATGTTGTTCTTGACGTTGTCGTCGTTCTTGGCATTGAGGTTGTTGTTGTTGTTCTTGATGTTGTTCTTGACGTTGTCGTCGTTCTTGGCATTGAGGTTGTTGTTGTTGNGCATTGAAGTTGTTGTTGTTGTTGTTGACGTCGTTCTTGGCATTGAAGTTGTTGTTGTTGTTGTTGATGTCGTTCTTGACGTTGTCGTCGTTGTTGAAGTTGTTGTTGTTGTTGTTGATGTCGTTCTTGACGTTGTCGTCGTTGCTGTTGTTGCTGATGTTAAAGTTGTTGTTGTCATTATTGTTGCATTCAACGTCGTTACAGTCGATGTTGCTATTACGGTAGTTGACGCTTTATTTAGAGGAAAGGAGAACATGACTATTACAATGTTATCCAGCGAAACTTGATACAATAGACATATTAGTATAATGGAAGCATCGGTCACCAACAGAGCGGTTAGGGTAGAATTAAATCTCAGTGTGGAAAACAGTTCTGTATATCTAAGTAACTTTTAACGGAGGTTTATGAAAAAACGAAGTGAAACGAGCAGACAGGGATGCCAATTTACAGTTTATGTAATTTAAATTTAACTTAATGAAAACTAAATTTAATTTAAAATAAAATTGTATAAAGTTAAATTTGAAATAAATTAAAATTTTTCTTATACAAAAATTTATTTCTCGATTTAGTAAATTTTTTTTAATTTTAATTTTAAATTTAATAAATTGTTTGGATGGATGCACATCATTGCTACGAGGAAAATACGTAACTTTAACAGTAGTAAATACTAAATGAGAGTAAGACCTAGTACTATAGGTTAATATTTGTTCATAATAGTCAAAATTTCTCTACAGATTATGCAGGATCCGTCATCTTTCTTCTTCAAAATACTGGGATACTCATAAAAATATATTTAATAGCAAAATTCGTAGAAGAATGACTAGCTTTAACTTTAGAAAACAGGAAACATACTCAAACTTGACTTTAAATAGTAGCAATAAAGTCAAGAACTATGTTTATCTGCTAGTTTTCAAAATTCAACTAACTTGAATTTCAAAAAATTTTATTCAAATTTGTTTAAGTTTAAATTATACAAAATTTAAAATTTAATTAAATTTAAATTTCTTGAATTTAAATTTATTTTAAATTTAACGTTTCATTTAAAAAAAATTTTAATTATTATAAATTTAATTTTTTGAAAATTTATTTCTCGGTTTAATGATTTTTTTAAAATTTAAATGTGACACCCCTACGAGCAGACATACGGGGAAAGCTAATATTTTCTTTCATTGTGTATAATAATATGGACTTGAGACAAGCCCTCGTTTGTCACAATTAGGGATGTACGGTTTCAGCGACAACATCGAAAAAACCATCACTTTTGTCACCAAAAGTGACGCTCAGTGCACACTGATAGACTGAGTGTCACTGATCACTGAAGTATTGATCACACTGACACTGAACTCACTGAAACACTGATGACCACTGTGTTACAGTGTGTTCTACTGTAACGTATATCTCGATTCTATCTGTTCTCTTGTCTTTTGTCTTTTCCTTTCTCTCTCCGTTTCCCTCTATTTTCTTGTCTATGTTTTCGTGTGGGTGTGGATCTGATGATGTGGTTGGGGGAGGGGGGGGGGTGGTGGGCTCTGACTTAAGATAAAGACAGTCACACCCACACCCTTTAATGTGTTTTATTCTATCCTAGTTTTTTGTTTTGTTTATCTTGATATTTGAAAGATGTATTTACTTTCATTTTCACAAAAATTGTCTTTCTAGAATATTGATTTATTTACGTGTTTTTTTGTTCTCGAAGATTTTCACTTATAAAATATTTATCTAACTCTTCGACGAAGAGGTAATCATTTTCTTCACATTTTTAAAACTCTACCCATTAAGTTTCTTGAAAAATGCATGCATCTAGTATATAATCATTGTTTTTTAATCAAAGCACAGGTCTTGCAATATTATGTAAGAATTAATTACGAGATGTCAGTGAAGTCAGCGTTTCTGGCGTACTAGTGACGTTGATGGTATCAGTGATCAGTGACACTCAGTCTATCAGTATGCACTGAGCATCACTATCGATGCCTATCGGTGTTCAGCAAATGCACACCACACATCCCTAGTCACAATATTAAAGTCGCATCACTCAGAGTTTTACCGGATCAGCTACTACGTAGAGAATCATAAAACGATTTTATTCTTGCCCAATAAGCCTTAGCTTTTGTTTTCTGGTTATCAAAAAATATCATATAAGCGAGATAGAAATCTTTGACAGGGCGTGAGTGTTCAAGTTCAGTTACTATAACTGGTTCCTATAGCATTCAAAGCCATTTTTAGTGGAGAAACAAAATGTTTTAGATTATTCATCAATTATTAAGAACGCTTGTATTTATTTACATTGATTTCTTTTATACTGCTTCTCAGTCAGTACAATACTAATCAAAAGCCTAAGAATTGGTTGGTTCCCATGTCACCACGTTGGGTGTGTGGGTGTGGGGTGTGGGTGTGGGTGTACTGAATTCCGGAATTGAATTGGAAGGGATAAAAGGAATCCCGTGAATTAGATGGAATCAGTAGGCAGTGTTTCCGGAAATTCCGGAATTGTGTTGAAATTGATTAACGGAATTCGATGGAATTGATTCCGGAATGTTTAACATTACAGAATAGGATGTATTATCAGGCTGTTATCTACGTTACTGTAAAATATAAGGATGACGTGGCTCGTTCGTGTTAATAGCATCCTGTCTACACGAAACTGCTAAAGAAAATCCAGAAAAATCCTCTGGTATGTCAGATATCTTGTCTGATGTTCCTGTAAAGTCGCCAATTGAATCTCCCATTAGCTAGTATTGTAGTTAAAAATAATAATTACTTGTATCAGTGATTGAAGTAGTCGAGCTTAGTGGCGGGCATCTTTCGGAAGAGGCCCGCTCGATCGGATAACAAACAGGTATTTGGCAGCGAGTGTTATTGACGCATACAGTATTGGCTACCAAACATGTCTTATTATCATTTTCACATGTAGTTAAATTGCTACATGGTATCACTGTATCAGCACACAATCCTCCTTCGGTCATTGTCATCAACAAACATTCGCAATCAAAATTTGTTGAACAAGGTACTGGTTTGTCTTGACAGTGAGGTGTTGGGCAGCATCCACACTTCGAAGTTTGTGCATTGAGTATATTGTGGCCTATAGGGAAGTTAGTGAAAACAAATTATAGATTCAAATGCCAAACATTTTCCGAAGTGAAGAATTAAAGAATTCAACTGAAAAAGTGAATGATGTGAGTTTCATGACGTTTTAGTAGATTTCTGTTAAAATAACTAAGTTAAATCACTTTCTCATACCTATGATAATACAGATAACATATCTAAAAATTTCAAGTTCATTACATCGCTGATTCTTCTAGGTAGCTTAACTTACAGTATTTTATTTGTGTGAAATACAATTCTTTGCATTGTTTTTAATGAAGAAATGCCTGTTGATTGAAACAGTTCTTACTTTTATAGAGAAAAGGGTTTCTTCAACACCCCTCAAGGGTTTCTTCAACACCCCTCAATTAAACGAGTCATAAACATACAATAGCAGGAGTCTGCGCCTCTTGATTATTCAAAGCAACCCATCTATGGTGACGAAAAGTTTTTGTAAGTGGCGCACAATGTGATTCTACTCGCTTAAAAAAATACCTGCTGTTTTTTCTCTCAACACAACCCAAATGCGTCACAGAAATATAAATAATAAATGTTAAAAAATATTTTTCAAAGCTTTCATGATTTTGTTATGTTTACACATTCTAACAAAAATGTCTGGTAAGAGTGGTGTAACTATCTTGATGGTGTGGGTTTGGGTGTGGGATTGCCGACGAAATTATTTTGTTCATCGACACAAACCGGCGAAATTTTCTACAAAAAATAAAATGAATGATAAACGTGATGAGTTTAAAAGAATTTCATTCGAGTTTTCTTAGGAGACAAACACAATTGAAATGATTTTGTAACTAAGTCAACGGTCGTTGTTAAGTTTTTAATGGTTAAAAATATCCAGTACTGATACTGATCATTTAGCTTTTCAAAATTTAATATGACTTTTATGATATTTGTAAAACTCATTAGATGCATGAAAATAGATTGCCCTCTAGAATTATTTTAACACTCACGCAGATTTGCAACACACTTAAATATTTTTATATTCATATCATAATGAATGATATATTATTGGTTTGAGTGCCGATCGTTGAATTCTTCTTCATTCGCAGTATCCAGGAAGAAACTTGTGCATATTAAAGTTTATTTTGACAAAGAGCAGTCAATCAATGATCCACTAAATTTTGTCGATAATAGGCCTAATGGTAAAGGCACAAAATGATTCAATCTAGCATACTTTAATATCTGATTAAAATAGATAGAATCTGAATTCTCCCATCAATCCAGTCCAACTTTCGTTGCTCTTAGTAACAAGCTGTCTAGTAATCTTGGCCTTAACCGTCCTTCTTCTCTCATCACATTCTGTAGATCTTCACCCACCAACAGTGAGATATTGCCATGAGTGGCATGTATTGATATGTTGTGTTAGTTGGTTTGTATTTGAAAGAAAAGCAAGAAAATTAGTGGAATCTTAATCGAATAAAGCTCGCGCATATTGTAATATCGATCGAAAAAAATAACTTTATTGAATAAACAATGTTTCATTAGTATCACACAAAAAGAGACATAGTACAGCGATGTCAATCACGCTAATGACATCTACTTTCATATCTAAATTAGTTTCATTGGCAATGTATCATGTGCGTATAGTAGACTCAATGATTTTGGCGAGTAGAGGGAAAAGCTATATTACCGTTTTTGGAGCCTGGTTATCCACGCAAATATACACCAGGGCGCGGTACAACTTATTTCTACTAGCATTTGCTTTATTACACTGCCTGTTTTGCTTCTTTTTTGCCTGTAGGGCATCTTACTTGAATCCTGAAATTCAATAAATTAACGTTTTTATCGGGATTCAGTTGGATCCTCACAAAAGAAACATGCAAAGCTGGCAGCATGATTAAATATCGCAAAAATACAAAGTAAAAATAAATTATTCAGAATAAAAAATGAAACGTAACAAGCCATTCTACTTTCGTTCTTATATGTTTTTTACCGATTTATTTTCAAGTGCTCATGTTTATTTTAAATAAAAATGTTGCTATGAATAGACATTCATGAAAAATGCCAAATAAACATTTTATTATTAATGCATATCCTTCTCATATACCTGAAAGAAGATTTTTGTGTTGTTCTCAGAAGGTAAAAGTTAGAACTTTCATTTAGTCATTGGACAGCAACATCCAATAATCATTGAGTGATGAAAACGAAACTTCATTCCTTGTTATTTTAGACATTTACAATAATGCCATGATAAAGGTTTAGGGTGCGTCCCTTTTCGTCCTCACTCTTCCGGACATCAGGTTATTTGACCGGATGTTCGAAATCAGGTATAAAAAATAAAATCGATTTTCCGGATGTTCGGAATGAAAACCGTCCAGATGTTCGGAACGAAAAAATATGGAATGTTGGAAATGAATTTTGGTGTATGTTTTATAGTGGGAATGAGTAGTAAAACTATAAACTTCTCTGTTTTATAAAGGGTAGGTGCTGGTAACAAAAAATTTACTAATAATTTTCATAAATGTTCAGCCAGCAGTTCATTAAGCGAAAGAAAAAGTAGACGAAACAGATGATGCCAATATTAAACAAATTCCAAAAAAGAAAAAAACAAGACATGCTGCAAAAAAACATTAGACATAAAATATTTTTCTTACAAACGTTATTTACTCTCTCACTTGTATAAACTTTTGTTGTCTTATGCTTTTTTTTGTGAAAGACTATACTAGGAAATAAAAGAAAATAAACTATGTTATAAAAAAATTATTTTCTCTTCCGAACATCCTGTATTTTTTCGTTCCGAACATCGGTCATTTATTGTCTCGAACATCTGCCATTTTATGTTCCGAACATCGGTCATTTTTTGTTTCGAACATCTGTCATTTTATGTTCCGAACATCCTGTATTTTCCGTTCCGAACATCTAGACGACTTTCCTTCCGAACATCCGGAAACTGAAGTTCGGAATGGACTTCTCCGACCGATGTCCGTAAAAAAAATGAGGACGAAAAGGGACCACCCCAAAGGTTTAATAGTAACTTTATTCATTTTTTAAAATAACATGGTAGAATGCAAACAGTATAGAATTGCTTGTCTAAATCAAAATTCTAGACTTTAGTGAAGAGAAACATTAATGAAGCGTTTCAACGTTTTCGTTTTTAAGCTAGTCCAAAGCAAAAGATTCCCCTAGAAGTTGACATAAATTCTTATCTATTTTCAGTAATAAAAGATGCGCGCATTTAAAATAAATCCTGATTCGAGTGTTTTATGTTAGATAATTGTGATCGTGCACTAACGATTATACCAAAATGTCCAACAACAAGTTGATACAACAGCGAAACTGCAGTGGCATTAGTAAATGCAGGTTGCTTTTCTGAAAATTATTTTATTCAATCATTCTGTTCCTTAGAAAAAAATATTAGAGTGGCTTTGTGCTTTGCTTTGTAAATGGTTTAGGAGTAAAATGCTGTTGTCTCACAAAAATTCAGCAAAGAGTGGTTTTATTTCATTAGAATCAACATCATCACATACATTTTTGTACTTATTTTACGTTCTTGAGATTTTTTACCAACGCTTCAACAGCTATGACTGACTCGGAGAAAGAATAAAATTAGTTATGTATACACTACAGTTCCGCTTTTTGCATATGACTGAATTGCGCAGACATTATCCCCTCTATTGAAAGGAGGGTATTACGAAAAGCGAGTTAAATGCGTTCGTTCGTTCATTCGTCCAATAGGAAAGCACATGCATAAACTTAAGTAACCTCAAACAATATCCTGCAGGGATACGGTTGACAGAAGGTAATCGGGGTCGGGGAACACGATGGCGTTGTCAGTTTGTTGAAATTTTGTAATTCAAGCAAGTTTATATTAGATTACGAGCTGTTTAGATCGTCGGACTTCCTTTATAGGAACTCTTTGTAGGGACATTTTTTGAGGGTACCATTCGATGATTTTTAGTGTTAGATGTATCGTATGGTTATGTGAGATATTATTATGAATCGGCTATAGCCATCGTGCGGTGGAATTGATTCTCAATTTGAGAGCGGCTAGCCGTGAATGGCGCTCCAGAGGGGCGCCGACGAAAGACTAGCTGCTCACCTGCAGTGAGACTTTGAAAGTGTTTTTCAAAGTCTTCCGTTTATTCTTGATATGTCAAATTGTATTGCAGCACGAAAAATTTATTCAAACTTAACTCCTAGAATTCTATATTAGTGTATCTACGAACTGACGCAAACTGGGTAAGTACTCGGGAATCATGTCTCATTCTTCTCTAAATTGTGATGAATTTATCGCATATGTCTATAAAACTGAATTAAATTAGTTCCACTACTGTTGTTTTCGTTTTTTTTTTGAAAATTCTCTTCGTTTTTATCTAATAATTATAGAACGAGGCGAAGGTTTCAATCAATAATGCAGTGTTTAAAATCGTATGGAACTAATTTTCCACAGTCCATTAGATGTAGCGTAAGAAACATGATGCTTCAGTGTTGTGATATAAAGAGAAAGTGTTCGTCTCGATTTCTATCGTAATTCTATACATCGGTATTCTAAAGACGAAAGAGGTACACACAAACTTTTTCTTCTGCAACTAGAATTATATTTTTCAATAGTTCAAAAAGCAAAACGTAAAATGCTATTTAGAGTGTACCAGAATCGAATACAATACCGAGACGTTTATTTTCGGAATGTAACTATTATTCAATAAAAATGATGCAAGATTATTAGTTTCGTTACATCAAAACACATATTTTCCATATTAATGTCGAGTCTTCTAAAAGAAGTATAATAAATCAAATAAAATCAGAAAACATTCAATGTGATATATGAATCGGTTGTACACGCTTTCGTGTCTAAGTATTGAATTTAGCTGAGCACGCAAGACATCTCATAAAGTTCATTGTTACTTTTACTTGTAGAAACATTCTTTAGTGCGCTATAGTAAATCATTGATTTCAGCCCAACATCATGGTTAGAGCATGCCATTTGAGAGCAGTGTCTAGTGTGAATAAATGACCCATGTAATAAAAACCGCATGAAAATCGGCGGTTTTACCGATCCGGTTACCGGCTCCCATTACCGCAGAACGGATAAATATCGCGGTTTACCGCAAAAAATGATCCGACATTTACCACGGTAAACCGCCGGTTTTGATTAATACCGCGGTTACCGCTAAAAAAAAGCGGTTAACCGGTTCGTCTATAATCTTTGACAGAAAAAGTCTTCCAAATCATCAATTAAACTATTTTAATCACCCTTTTTTTTTACTTTTACATGTGATAAACATGAGCAAAAAACCGCCGGTTTACCGCGGTTTTACCGGTCCGGTTACCGGCTCCTATTACCGCAGAACGGATAAATATCGCGGTTTACCGCAAAAATGATCCGGTATTCGCAACATGGGAATGTTTTCTGCCTAGTTCAAAAATCTTTCTTTGCCAGAATAGAAAGCCTTCAAACCCGTTCCATGCACTACTATCAGAATGGTTTTCTTTTCATTCTATTTGGAAAAGGTCAGGGTTGAATTCCATTTTGAGGAGATCGCCTTCTCTCACGTTCTGTAAAGAAATGCCTAATAATGGACTCTTGAAAGTAATGAAAGCTTTCCAAATCATTAAACATCATTCTTGGAAAGAAAAAAAAAGTTCTCTACCATTCTACATTTTTCAAAATGTACATACGTGTATATACGTATATATTCATTCGATAAATATAAATACTAAAATTTATACATAAAAACAAATCTGTTTCGAAATAGATACATTTATATACATGTGTATTTATATTATAGGTATAAGATTAATTTTAATTTCTAGAAACAAATAGAGCGAGCTAAGAATTTAAGAAACAAGTACATCTTGGCTGGGCCTCATACATGAATAATATAATCGCTCATTTATGCCACATTTTTTAAGTACTGATAATAGATGACTAGCATGCTGTTAGTTTCTGGATCAACTAGTTAGTTTTAAAAGCACAAGGATGTGTCGTTGTACAATTGATATGAAAAAAGGAATTTTAGAATTTCTGTTCAGAATAATTTTTAAAAAAGTCGTCCTATAAATATTTGTCTAACCGATCTAATCTTTTATTTGAATATTACATTTAAATTTTAAATATATATATTTATATTTAGAAAGAATACATATTAATACCCAGGTTGATCAAAACGGACTCGTTTACAGCCTGTTTATCGACGGTAAACGATGTCAAAACGAGTAGCTGCCTAATTCGACTTCAAATATAAATGCAAAAAAAACCACTTTCATGTTTTCAAGCAACCCCGGCAGAAGATTTCCTTTTTATAAATCATGAAATATCTAATTACTAATAAATTCTTCTTAATTTTTTAAAAATTAAAAAAATTAAAAAGTTTTTTTTATTTTAAAAAATTTCATCAATTCTCCCCAGCGAAATCCCCGGGGAGTCACGACAGGGACTCCCCAGGAATTTCGTTATTTTACGGGAACTCCCCGGGGAGTCGTTGGGGGATAGTCGATTAGGGTACATACAACAAATTTCAGCTCCAACACTGCGTGTGTAGACCGGTGTATGTCCGCATTTCCCCACACCCACAGTTGCTCTGTTGTGTTTGTGTGTAGACCTGCGTATGTCCGCCTTTTCTGACACACACACAGACACCCTCTCACCAAATCCTATAAAAAGGAAATCTAAATCTATTCCTAAATTATAAATGGGCTGCCACTTTGCGATCTTTATCTTTTGCCTTGGGACGATTTTCAAGTGGTCGCGATTTTTTTGCGTTTATTTTCGAAATGTGAATAGTTATTGAGGTATCAATTTATATTCGAATTCGAACTAGGCATCTCATGGTCAAAACGGTATATTTACGGCAGTAAATAGGCCGTATTTGCCCGTAATACCTGGCACAGTAATACGGCACCGTAAACGGGACTGAATTTTCATGGTCTACGGCTGTTTGTGCTCCGTAGTCTCATGATCATACGGTCCGTATTACTGCGCCTGATATTACGGCAAACTTTTGCTCGGAAAATAGTCGTAAAGTAACCGTAAACGGCCGTATACGGACCGTACTTTTCGACCTGGGTATGTAAGCATAATTTTTTTTAACATATTTGGATGATTGCTTTTTAATTTAATAATTGCTTATTTTAATTTTAAAAACAATAGGCTAAAACTATAGTTTTTGTCTTTTTCTGTTAAATATGAAGGGAAATGAACGTTTAAAATGAAAATGGCATTGACTAGACGCAGGGATTATATAAAATATAAAATGCACTAGTTCATTGTAGATGCTTTAAATGCATTATTTTTATTTACTCAAACTCATTTATTCAATACAATAAACAATTACAAAGAAAAGCAATTTGTCACTCTTAATCACTCAATACAGAACTTAGAAACTTTACGATATGAATTTGGAAACAATATCTACTCTAATAAAAAATCATTTAAAATTACAATATATATGTGATTTTGGAAAAGATAAGAAAATTTTTCGATTTATGATTTCAATAGCTATTTTCATAATATTTATTCTAACTTTATCACGCTCTCCAATATATAATGAAATATTTTTTATTAAAGCTGCAGCAAATGCATCCAATAAATTTTATCCTTGTATTGCTGTACTTGTTGAATTTCGCGCAGTTGATCATATAGTTGCCGTTGTTCATAATGTTAATCATCATATTCCATCATCATGGCCTATTCAAATTTTTCATGGAAAAGAAAATCAAAATTTTATTAAAAATTCAACTCTAGCACCATTAATTGCATCAGGAAAAATAT
Organism: Rotaria socialis; assembly: GCA_905331475.1. Taxonomy (NCBI): domain Eukaryota; kingdom Metazoa; phylum Rotifera; class Eurotatoria; order Philodinida; family Philodinidae; genus Rotaria; species Rotaria socialis. The sequence continues at coordinate 61,259 of CAJNYU010000987.1, read as the reverse complement.
TTCTTACGCTAATGGAAGAAGTTTATGATCGTAGTCGAACGAATCAACTACTAACCGATCCAAAATTTTGGCAACGCGTCTGCGGTGAAAAAATTCTCCTATTCCAAATCGACTCAGCTATGTGTTCGAATTCGCCACATAAAATTACTGATTTTCTTCAATATGATTATGTTGGTGCTCCATGGGATCTTTCATTTATTACACTCGATCGACGATACCGTGTCGGAAATGGTGGCTTTTCATTACGTAGTCGTAGTAAACTATTAGCTTTACTTGCATTGATTCCGTACGATACTCAAATACCAGAAGATGTTTGGTATGCACAGAATTTATATCGAGTCAACGGATCCATACCTTCGGTTGAAATAGCGAAAACATTTTCTGTTGAATCAATGTATTATGAAAGGCCATTAGGTGTGCACCGATTTCCTTGGCATTGCAAATTTCGTGCTGATTTAGCAAGAACATGTCCTGAATCAATGTTAGTCATGCCAGATGTGTGTCGTTTGAAATAGTTACTTATATATATATATATATATGCACCATATGAAATACTTGTAATGAAAACTATTTTCCATCCACTAATTTTTTATTAGTACGTTAAAAATGACGTACAAATCGATACAAGAAAGGCAATGATAGAATTCTTCATGTACGTGTTCTTCGAAAATAAATGAAAATATTCTCACTATCAGATTTTTTTTCATTCGTGTAACATGTTTCAGTCATTTTCTAAAACATTTTTCAAATTACAATTATGTCAGTTAATTAAAATTTTGCACGCTCCCATTCTTTCAGCAATTGCCTACTAGATGATTAAATATTCTACTCGTGAAGTCAAACGTTAAAAGAAATAAGGTGTGATTCGTATAGGAGAACTGTTTCAAAACATATCAACAGAAACTATGGATATCGATTTTATAATTAATTATTATTTACTAATAGTACTAAAAAATTCATACCTGTATAAGCAATCGAAATTAATCCAATGAAAATTGATAGCTTAAAACGCTGTCTAAAATATTTTTGTATGAAAGTACAAGAAATATAAACATTACATTTTGCAATTCATATAAAAGATAAATAGAAAACGTTGACATATATAACGGTCAATTCTATTGTCAGCACGACTCGAAATTGTAGTTACTTAATAATTCTTAATTTAGTTTTTCTTCTGCTATCAGTGACATCTCCCACAACGTTATTGAAAGCTTGCAATCTATCTCTTATATAATTTGGAATCGTATGCGCTTATCTCAGACACAGCAAATCATCAACTGCAATATGATTTACTTGTTGACATCTCTCTGAACATCAAAATTGATATGGATATTCTAAGCCTGCTTTGTTACTTGTAAGAAAACGATTCATTTACTTCGGCTTTTATTATCCCCAGCGGCATTTCATTCGATTTCTAAACATTCATTATTCTATAAATTATTTAGTATTCATGATTAAAAGTTAAAACTTTTGACATCGCATGAAAAATAGATAATTGATATTGATTCCCATAGTATTCCTTGAAAAGTCGTACTCGAGTGCTGACAAACGCATTCAAATATTTATCTTTTCGTCTCCTCAGTAAATGAACCAAGGAAATTGGATGTAAAAAATCGAGTCTACTAGCTTGCAGGACCATATTTCATCAATAACGAGTTTATTGTTTGCTTTTATCCATCACAAATATGACGTGTTTGAATATGACATTATTTGTAGATAAAAATCGTAATCGAAATTGTGCTCACATGAAGTATTACCAAGCATAGACAATAAATAAAAATATCTAATAATCATTATCAGAAAACTAACAAAACTCTTGAGAAAAACAAACAACATTTTTCGACGAGCATGTCTGTATCTTTTAATAAAAACAAAAACGACTGTCTGAACTTGACGAAAATGATATATGATAAAGCTTTTATTTTTGTTTTGTCAATAATAATCCCAAAAGGCAAATCGATGTTGACAGCTAATCAAAATTCTTCTTTCTTGAAATCCAAATATTCGGCAATATCATTTATGATTAGACAAAAAGAATTCATCAGCATGAATCTGTTTCAATCAAATCTGAAGCATATTTTTGCCTTCGTACAATCATCTATTTGTTGTCTTCCTATCAGTAAATAAAATCAATTCATAGATATGAACAATGCCTAAAGGTTCATTTTCTATATTCAAACGAATGCAGCTGCCAGTGCATGCGTACATAGTATTTTTCTTGATCAATATCTACTGCATACTGCATGTTACTCATTGATTATAATATTACTAGAGAAGAAAACCGCTTAAGCACAAAATCTCACTTTAATTCAATATGATATTATGAAAAGTTAAGCTGATTTTCTTATGTAATATTTCAATTATACGAAGAAGAAGAAAAAAATAATCGAATAACGCAACACTATTCATTTTCTAATATTCTCAAACTCTGTTGGACATACGAAATAGATGCATGTATTTTTTAACTAACAATAATGTTTGTCCTTGAAAAGGAAATTGAATGAAGTGTCACTCCCATTATCAAACATACGAAGTATACGTAGTATATGTATGACATTGTCATCAATCATCTCATGTATTCTTTATTTCAATGTACTCAACTCCTGCTGATGCTGATGGCTTTTTCCGGCGAATGAACACATACATATATTTAATGACCTACTGATCGCCACGACACGTTGACAGCGGTGTAAAAAATTTCTATCGAGTAAAACAAAAAAAAAAAAAGAAAAGAAAATGTAGAAACAATAGCGTTGACAATGTCGACTTACATGCTAATGATTACTACCTCCTATTGATTGATCTCATCTTAAAAAATACTTTTATGGTTACTTGTCATTATAATCTAGTGATTAAAAATGTTCAAGTGCTCGTTCATCTTATGTGTGTTTTTTTTTGTCTAATGAATTTTTTTCACATAGCGTGACCGCTAGCAGGCAAATATATATATATATATGTATATCTATACCTAAAAATGATGGACATGTCATCTAGATTGAGAAGGCGGAAAAGATAAAATTGTCACGTGATGATTTTCAATATCTATTATTCAGTTTGAACGCTTGTTGATGGGTAATATTGCAGTCCTTTAATTGTATTTGGAATATTTACAATACAGTTGGATCGACGTACTTTTCGTTGATGTATACGATCATAGGTTGATGGAATATGTTCAATTAATTCATCGACCAAAGTTAAATTTTGTCGACATGAATCAATAGCTTGCCGAACAAAACAACGAATCGACGATAAATTTTTTTGATTAGACGATAATGTTGTTTTTATTGGTTCCTGTTCAATAATTGGCGTAAATGTTGATGCAATGAATTGATCAAGTTCTTCATCGTTGTCATCATCATCATCTTCTTGTTCTTGTTCTTCTTTGAAAGTTTGTAAGTATCGACTATGAGATATACGTGATGATGTTGATTGTGCTAATGTTGCTGATAAATGTGTTGTATCATCGAGTAACAATGTATTCGATAGATTGGAATGTGATGTATGTAATATGGTTGATGCGTTATTATTTAAATTTTCAATTAAAACTGAAGATTTTTTAGAATGAAAAAATAACAATAAGAAGTAGGAAATCAACGGATATAAAATATTTTTTCCAGTTTATGAACATTAATTACTTTTCCTCTCTCTTTCATAACAAACCTGTTGTTCGATGTCCTTGTACATCTAAATTCATTTGCTCCATTTGTTTTTCCACAGTTATTTCTTCATCCGTTAGACTGACATCATCATCATCAGAGAAATATTTTTTTAAACAATGTTCTTCACCTGTACGAATTATTTGATATTCATCTAATGATAATAGACCATATTTATTTGAGCCCGTTAAACGAGCTTCATCACCTGCTTCTTTACTTATGACATCTGAAACATCATCAAACGCTGTTTGAGTTTCAGCTTCATACATATAAACTCTTTTTAAATGTACAGGCATTCGAATCTCAACTTGTATAGGATTAGAATTAGTAGTTAATGATGAATTTGAGTTAAGTACAAGTTTAACAATCTCATTTGTTGGTTTTGATTGCTGTTCATCGGCATCCATTATTGGAGATAATTTTTTTTATGTATAATTGCTCTATCGATTTGGCGCCCAACAGTGAAATTATATTCTTCTTCTTCTTTTTTTTGTTGCTCATCACCTGCTGTTATACTACTTGAACATTCTTAGTGTGTTTCTTTTTCCCTCTTAACTATTGAAAATATGCAGACATAGATTTCGTTAATATGTGATCAATGAATATGTTTAAAATGATTATTATTATTTGAGATTAAGCATTTGACGTTTTGGTTATATTTGTAGTTTTACTGAACGGCGAAACAAAAAACAAAAAGACAAGCGTTTCACATCAAAGATCAACGACGAACACGCGTCTCAACTGAGATTAACGCTTCATCTCAATGTATATCTATGATTGTCGGTGTTCTTTTATTTGAACATATCCAATTGATGCTGTCAGTTGTAGGTGTGATTGACGGCCTTGACGATGAGAGACACAACAGACACGCTGTCTGGTCTGGTGTTGACGTTTGATAAGTCACGTCTTTGGCGTCCCCATGAGCCCAATTTGCCTTGAGAATATGTTTTGTTCAATGAGGCAAATCTAAACAAAGCGTCTTTGTTGTCAACATTGATCGGAAGTGCATGAGAAGAGCGAGAGAGCAAAAGAAAGCGTTAGCATAAAGAAAGGTGCCACTTTCTATTCTATACTCCGCTGTTCTATTTTTTTCTTCTTTCTGTGCGTTTCTCTTTAGATGAGAGAGAGAGAGAGAGAGAGAACGAACGAACAAACACCACTTTTGTCATGATAAATGGTTTGATCATACTAGAACAGAAGAAGACAATTGTTGTGGTTTGATTAGGAATAGAACAAAAAAATATATTACATATATATATATATATATATATATATATACATAAACTAAAAGTAAAAACTGAAGCAATATGATCTTTGATTCTTGACCTTGTATTTAGATTTTCTTCTATTTGGTTCGCGCGTTCTGCTCTTGAAGGTAAGTGTGTGTTTGCTTGTATATAAAGCGCCGAAATAGACAGAAAATAGATAAGAATGACGATCGTATTTCTTGAAATAAAGAAGAGAAAAGAGAAGTTGTTGCATACACTCGTAGCTAATTACAAGTAACCTGCATATTGCGTAAGTTATATCAAAGAAGAATAGGTCAAGGAATTATACAGTGATGACAGACAGGCTTCGAAGACAGAGCTTTTCAACGTTAGTTTATTAGATGAAGAACGAATGAGCGCGCGCGCGAGAGAGAGAGAGTTACTTCCGATATATGATCGATCCCCGAAGCAATTGTTCAATGTATAAACTCGACATTTTTAGCTAAGAGTATGTAAGAATATATATAATGTTGAACAAAGTTCATGCCCATCCAGTTTGTCAGGAGGATAGTTCATTATCTTAGCAGGTAATTTTTTAACATGAAGGAAATGTCCTTGTATAGCTCACAACCATATCTATAGTACAACCCATACTGTCTTTGTCTTCGTTCTTTTTCTCTTTTTCAGTTGCATGTGTACCGTAAGATCATATGTCACAGAATAACTAGTGGTGTGACTTCTAAGATGAGATTGATCGTTGTCTTGCCGTCATAGTCAAATATATATATATATATGTGCATGGCACCTTCTGTACTCAAAGATCCATGTTCACGATTGAGTGAAACGTGTTTAAAGAAAGAATAAGACCAAATAGGGTCGTGTCGTCGTTTATTTTTTATTGATTGTTATGAGTTCATGCAGCTGATACTAGTCTCGACGCATCTTTTAGTTGTATAATTTATATGTATGTTTGTGTGTTTATACAAGAAACTGATAAAATGAAATAGATACTCATCGTCTCTGGACGATGATGTCGTTGTGTTAAGTGGTTGTTGTAGTAATAATACATTTGTTATTCTAGACAATATTCTTGTTGCTTGTTCTTCTTCTTCTCCTCGTTTTCTTGTAGGTTTTTTTCACCTATGATCTATGATGATAGTACCTTTCTATATGAATTGATCAAATTAACAATAGTAGACATTACCTGCTGTGTTTTCTTTAGCTCACTCGTTCGCTCCCTTGCTTTTATTTTATTTTATTTTTACTTTTTCTTTTTGTTTTCATTATTTGCGATAGAATCAACTAATTGCGTGAATAGTGTATAGAGATGATTCGAGCTCATCAACGAGCTTAGCATTCATTTGTTCATGAAATTCTCTTGTGTCGTGGCGGTTGAGTTCAAACAAGAGTGACGATTGAACAGTTAAGCAGTTCGACTTATAGTTGTGCACGTACGCGTATATATATATGTATACGTACATATACAATCTCTATGCGATTCTTTCTTACGTCAATACGACAGACGAGGGTCGCCCCATCTACACCCAATATACATCGAGGGTGATGCTGAACACATTCGACAAGAAAGGAAAGGGAAAAAAGCGAGAGAGAAAGAGAGCGACAGGCAAAGAGAAGCTGATTCTGTAGAAGGAGGATGCACATTATTATTATGATTATGATTCCCTGTCGTAGCATAGTAGACGGATGACGTTGTAGAGCACATTTAGTTGAGCTGCTGCCGCCGCCGCCGCGACTCTAGCCTGCAGTGAATCTATATATATACAAAGTCAGGTGAGTCTACAGTCACGAACATTTAGATCTTTTCTTTCCTATTTTATTCTCTTGGGAAAAAATCGTTGTATTCAGATGACACCAAGGATCTTTCTTATGGTGCCTTGATAGTTTTATTTGTTTAAGTGACTGTTGTTTGTATCTTACGTTATATTCTTGTGTAATGATAGACGTCTTCTAGCGTAATATGTAAGAATCTGATAAGTATGAAGGACTCTCGTAGTAGAGTAGTAGCTAACATATAATCTATCTGATCACATCATAGAAACACTAAAAGAAACTAAAAAAATTGTTTTCAAGTGATCGGATAAGTAAAATGAAATGTTCTAAAAAGGTTTCACTCCACCTGTATGCCCCCCGATGTTCTTGTTGTTGTTGTTGTTAAGGAAGCCAAGTCAAGTGTATATATATATAGATGGTCAGTCAGAATCAAATAGAATGCAATTATGTGTTTATAGTGAATATAGAGAAACACAGACTCATCTCGATAGATCGATCCATCTTGATTAGTGTCTGTCTATAGCGTGTCTAGCCCGATCAATGACTATTTTACGATTATCTATTTCAGAAATGGCACTAAGCCTACTTCTTCAATGGTTGGTATTCTATTCAATCCTGTGTAAGTCTTTTGAAATGATTTTTGTCAAAATTTATGAATATATAAATATATATTGATTTTCTTTAGATTTATCCAACAGTCAAGGCCAATTTTATGAAGTAAAACCTTCTGATATATCAGCTTTAGTTGGCTCTAATGTTACTATTCCATGTGTTATTGCTCCACCTCATGGCGATGTTCAATGGACGAAAGATGGACTTGCATTGGGTAAGTTCGTATTTAAATCTATATATTATATGCATATACACACGCACTAACATAATTGTCTAATTGACATTACCATCATCGTTGTCGTCATCTCTTCTATGTATAATACGAATGAAGTGTATGCATATGATAAACATCCATTACCGGCTTTTCTCCTTTGGCCATTGGCAAGTGTTCGAATGATTCGTTCTCTCTCCGCCTTATTTGATAATGATAAGCAACACGAACCATTCAGTTTGAACAAATAATCCACCCACCCTGTGTGAGAAAAGAAAAAGAAAAGCTTTGAATCTCCTAAAATAATGGTGGTATTTAGATATTGACTATAAACGGTTATTCGTTAGAAAGTAGGTGGAGTCTATCGATGAACATGAAGAGCAATTAACTCTCGTTATCTTTGGAGGAATAGAGGCGTTGATTGACACACATATTTTATCGTCGTCTGACAAGAATTACTTAGAATAACACGACTATCACCCAGTGTGTAACTATTTTCTTGTCTACTAATGAGCATTAGTCGGACATGAAAGACGATTGACCTTTTGTGTTTTTGTTTCCTCTAGGTTATGATCGACAACTTCCTGCATTTCCACATTGGTCAATAATTGGCGATGAAAATCGTGGTGAATTTAATTTTTTAATTGAATCATTAAAATTAGACGACGAAGGCTTATATGCTTGTGAAGTTTCACCCTATAATGATGCTCCGGCATTGAAACAAATCGGCCATGTCAGAGCTCTTGTTCGACCAGAACGTGTACAAATCAATGATCGTCTATTTTCCAATGAAGTAACTCTTGTCACTATGCGCTATGATGAACCTGTACATCAAATAAATTGCCGGGTTGATGGTGCACGACCAGCTGCACAAATTAAATGGATTAATGAAAACGGTGTGGAATTTCCAGCTACATCAAGAACCTTTGCTCAAGGTAATAATATATACATGTATTACTAGAGTAGAACTTGACTTTTTTTCTTCGTTTACTATAAGTGAGTTACTTATGAGGCTTTTCTCCTTACTGTATTGAATCAATCGAGAGTGATGTAATAAAAAGTTGTTTCAAGTACACTCTACCGTTAATAGGCGTGTTCAAATTTTTATATAAGAACTTTATAAATGATTCCATCGACCGAGAGAATTAGCTAAAAAGTTCAAATTATTATTTTTTTTTCTCCGGAAAGATTTATGATGGAATACGAGAAAAGTAAATCTGCAGAAGATTCTTTTGGATGATACTATAAATAGCTTCTTGATATAATGTTTGCTAAGAAATGTCTCGATGATATATGACCTAACGAAAAGGTTAGAGCTTATGGAAAAGAATTTTTCTCTATTGACATCATTATTCGAAATCTAACCATTACGAAAACCAGCTCTCTGTATGATATTTTTCATTTTTAAAAGGTCGCCTGTTTACAACTGTTAGCACTCTGTCGCTTGTTCCATCATTATCATTACATAAAAATCGTTATACATGCGATGTCCGTCATGAAACCTTAACTGATGATACAGCTAAATTTCGTACATCATTTGATGTCGAAGTCACATCACCACCCAGCATACCCGATATTCATGGTTATTCATCAAGATTCTATTTAATAAATGGATCACGTTTAACATTATCATGTCAATCTAGTGGTGGTCATCCATTAGGTCGACTATCATGGTATAGAATAGAAGTTGGTAGTGATACATTAAATCTAATTGATAATTCTTTCGTTGTACTTTATCAACAAAATATAACGCAAAATAATATAACAATGATTATTTCACCATCGGATAATAATGTGAGATTATCATGTCATGTAACAAATTCGTATCTATATTCGTTGGGACAACGGCTACAAAATAATATTACTCTACAAGTTGCTTGTAAGAAATACATTTTGTTTGTAATTGTAATTTCAAAAAAGAACATTTTCTTCTAGTTGGTCCATCGCAAGTTTTAATTTTTGGCAACATACATGATGCAAACATGAGTGAAACAACAATAGTTGAAGGTACAACTCGACATTTTGAATGTCGAACAACATCGTCGAATCCACGACCGGTTGTTGTTTGGAAATTAGATGGACATGTGATCATGGGTGATATCGATCCTACGGAACAACAAGGAGAAAATTCCGGCAAAATTATACAATTGGTTAAGACAATTGGTGTTGATAAAGAACTAAGAGAATATCACAATAAAATACTTTCATGTGAAGCAAGAAATCCTGAAACTGGACATCTGGTTATTGATTCAACACGATTAAATATTATATGTTAGTATCTTGAAAGAATTTTTCTTTTGTTTATTTAATATTTTCTCTCGATAGATGATGCAACAAGTATTGAAATGCACGGTGTAACACGAGAGAAGACAATCAAAGCGGGTGACACAATTGTTGCTGAATGTACTCTAACCGGAGGAAATCCATTAGGAAAAATAACGTGGTTTAAAGGCGATGAATTAATGCGTTCGGAATATATCAGTGAAACACGAGGAAAATATGCATTAAGTCGTGTGGAATTCGTTGCTCTGCCATCCGATAATAACCTACCATTGATTTGTAAAGGACAAGTTGCAAATTTCCCTGAACGTATTGCTTCGTTTACGTTGCATATTGTTTGTAAGTTGATATTTAAAGATTTAGTTGTTTAAAATGAAATGATTTGTTTTAGTTTTACCAGCTGAAATGAAAATAATCGATAGTACGATTTTATCAAGTCTATCAGTTGGTAATGATAATCTAGGTGAATTCGAATGTCGAACGTCACTATCGAATCCACAAGCGACATTATCGATTATTAGACAATCAAATGATGGTGTAAAACATTTGGATATTGAATATAAAACGCCCAGTACTTATATTAATGGAATTAATTCAATTAAATTTATGGTTAGTAGATTATTAGCTAGATTTCGATTGAGTGACGCCAAGCGTAAACAATCAAATATAGGTTTTCTTAATGCGAGTGACTATTCCGACGCGATGCAATTTTCATGCTAGAAAAAATACTGTCATTTAAGAATTCTGATTGAGGAAATTAATTTGTTGTTTGGTCTAATTTTAGTTACCTCGTATTGATCTTACTTTACATGGAAATCTATTAACATGTGAAGCAACATTAGATATGTATACGCCACCATTAACTAAACAAGTGACTTATGTACTCAATGTTAATCGTAAGTTATTCTTTTTTTTTTTTGTATGATTAAATATATTGTTTTCTTTTTTCACGTAAGATAAACCCTATTTTCATGATTTCGACGCTATCGCTGATGTAAAAGAAAACCAATCATTGAATCTAACACTTGAAGCAAGTGCATATCCAATGCCAATTACCTACGCATGGTTTCATCCGTCGGGTAGACAATTATTTAGTGATCAATTCAGAATATATATAAATCAAGGACAATTATCAATAACAACTATAGAAAAAAGTGATATAGGTGTCTATCGATGTATAGCTACGAATGCCATTGGAAGTACCGAAGTTAATTTTACTTTAAATGTTCTTTGTATGTAGAAATTTCTTGATTACAATCAAAGCTATTATCTTTTTTTCTCTCGAAAGATGGACCTGTTGTAACTCGAACCCGTGGCTATTCGATTTCCGAGGCAATAGTGCCAGACTCTATGGTAACACTTCTATGTGCTATTGATGCTAATCCAATTGATTTAAATAATGTACGATGGTTTAAAAACAATGAAGATATATCTCTAATCAATAGTGGCATTCAATGGGAAAAACGTACCGAAGGCAATGAAGTATCGTTAATTGGCCGATCTATACGTAAAGAAAATGCCGGACAGTACGCATGTGAAATAAGTAATCCATATGGCAATAGTCGAGCAACAATACCATTAGTTGTACAATGTAAATTTTTATTATTATGTTCCTCGTCGATGCGTAATTATGAATGTATATGTTTAGATGCACCAGAAATTGATCGAAATGATCTCAGTCGAAGTAAAGCAGCAGCTGATTCTGATCGTTCACTGACAGCTGAACTTCATTGTTATCTGTCGGCTGTACCAAGGCCGACTGTAACATGGCTAAAGGTACGTCAAAGAATAAACACTGGTCTATTTCTACGAGTCAATAATCATTTTATTCATTATTTGAAATCAGAACATAGGAGAGAATTGCTGTTTTCTTTTATTTTTAAGGATAACGAAATTTTATCATCGTCATCGAAACATCGATTTGTCCTAAACGAACGAATTATTTCACCTTCGTCGTTCTCTCCTAATCTTCTATTTGATGCTGTACTCTATGTTGCTAATGTTACGAAATCTGATTATGGTATATATCAATGTAAAGCAGAAAATACACTGGGAAGTGATGTCACTGAAATAACACTATCTGGATTGAGTAAGTTTTCATTTCTATCTTTGTAGATTTCATTTTTTACTTTTTTTTACGCTCTTCAGCGCTGCCCGATACTCCGACGCAAGTGCGCGTAGCAAATACATCTCATTCGTCGTTGTTCATTAGTTGGACACCGGGTTTTGATGGTGGCTCACAGCAACGCTTTCAAATACGTTATCGTCTTTCGAACAACGATCGTTATTCATATGAAGATGTACCTGACAATGAACAATCATTTGATTTAAAAAATTTACTATTATCTAGTGAATATTTCATCAGCGTTCGTGCAAATAATTCACATCATTTAAGTCAATGGACTGATGAACTAAAAGCATCAACGTCTCGATATTTACCATCATCACCGTTTTATTCATTTTCAAATACGTCAACAAAATTTTCCCTGTCAGTTATTGTTATTGTTGCTGTTTTTGGTTTATTTATTTTACTGATCAATATTGTACTTATATCATTGTTTATAATGAAACGTCGACGATCAAATATAACAAGTGATAATTCGTCAACAACAGGAACAAATGAAACCGAAGCGAATACAGTTGATATATTTCAACCTATTCCATCAAATTTATTTTTCGATAGACCATTTTCGACGAGTTCAAATGCTTATCCTTTTAATACGTATCAACGTTATGAAGAAGATGATGTTAAACGTCCATTTGTACCTTCGTATTCATCGGCTACGTTGGCACGACTCACACCGAATCAAAGTCGATTGTGGCCACAAGGTAATTGATCATTTCGATCTTTACGTTTAATGTTGTGTGTTTCGTATTTTTATATTATTCAGATGATATATCTTCCTATTTGGCATTGGATACAAGTGTCAGAACAAGAGCTTGTTCTCCTTATGCTGCCATAAAAGTAGCGATTGAATATATAGATTTGTTTTCATTAAATATTATTGTTATGATTTTTTTGTTTAGAAGGGACGATTTTCTCCATACGATAATGTACGATTAAATCATTATTCCCCATCAAGTGTTGATAATAGTGTTGTAACATATAAAAGTTTTAAAGACGGTGTTGGTAATTCAACAATGACACATGGCTGTATAAGAGCTGAACTTGTTTAATGAAGAAAGAATTATCATTTTTGTTTTTTTTAACAGTGATTATATGTGTGTATTCATTTTGAAGCGTGTAGGAAAAGATAATTATGCATTCTTGTCTTTGTTCTCTTTTTCTTCGCTTTTTTTTCTTATGGCTTTTTTCTATTTTTCCATAAATACCATTGATTGATTGATAACATGTGTTTTTGTTACAATTATGATCTAATAGTGTAAAGAATAATTGGTATTCTTCTGATGTAATACGATGTACAGCGCGTATTTTGAAGTCTATGTTTATGATTCTCTGACTTTCTTATGCGATATGATTAAAGGAAAGTTCGAAATAGAAATTTTAGTTTTCATCATAGGTACCTTTAGGTTGATCAAAATTAGGAGATGTGTGAAATCCTTTTTTCAAACGTATTAATTGTAACTAAAGTGCATATCTTCAATGATGAAACGGAAATTGAATTCATCTTGTTCCTTTCTTTTCTTTTAATGACAACTTCAGAATGCATTATCTTAAGTAAAGCTCAGTGTTCGGAAGTAATTCACCATTAAAAGTTTCAATTTCAAAGGTAACTATCATATCGATACTGACAATGAGGATAGCTTCGTTTCAAAGATGTCACTAGTCTTCAATGGAGCGGGGGGGGNTTCATCTTTTTTGTGTTCCGTTAAATTTTTTATGCTGAGATTTTGAATTTCGTTAACTATGACTAGATCCCAACCAATCAAATAGCATCAGAGGTTTTCAGCAGTAGTTCTATAGTACTTTTCCACCTTCATCACACTGTTTTACGATTATGCAACGACTTCTCAAACACTCGTGTCGATGGTCAACTCTATTTTATCATCGAGCATTCATTCATGATTCAAGTAGTACTGCTCGCATGGGTGTACCATTTACATTTGACGACAGTAAAGCCCTCGATTATTTTAATCAATGGCGAAGATCATTTTGGTAATAGTTCTGTGTTCAATTTTTTTCACTTTTTATCTTATTTTTCTTGTAAGAGGTTGGCGCCTGGTGATTGGAAAACAACATCAGTTACATTGACTCGACGTTTTCTACCATGCTGGTCGTTCTCATTGAAAGGATCTGCATATGCTGAAGCTTACGTAAGACGAAACAAAAAGAAAGCAGAACTCTTGGGAAAGTCTTTGATTTTTCCGTTTAGGTAAAACGTGGTTCATGGTTATTGGGTGGTACTGAATGGCATGCGTTAGCTGATCAAGTTACTCTACCGAATGTTGATCTATCGGATATAAATGTGTATGCAGCTCATAATTATGATCGACAACATATAGTTGAAATCGATATGAAACTCAATGATACGTTACAATCAATTGATGTTTCATCGTTAAACAATGATATAATCGAAGAATGGACAATCGATCGAGATACAGCATTTGAAATTGGTTGGGATCTAGTCATAGTTAACGAAATTCAAAATCTCAGCATAAAAAATTTAACGGAACACAAAAAAGATGAATATCGGATAACATCAATTCGTTTTCGTACTGAAAATGAAATACAAAAACTAGTCTATTTCCCTGTTTATACTGTTGATTATCAATATGGAAATAGGCAATTTCAATGTTTAATCAATGGTCGAACAGGAAAAGTCGCGGGATCAAGACAAATTTCTCGATTAAAAGTAAAACTGTTCGTGTAAAATAAAATCTGATTTTTAACTTTAGTTTTATTCCAGATAACAGCAATACTTATGGGTGTTATTTATCCTGCATGTATTATGTCGCTAATATCAATAGTAACTTTTGTGATCTACGCTGCCACACAACGTTTTGTTGCTATACCCATCGGTTTACTTGCCATTGGATTAACCCTTCCTTTTGTTACAATAAGTTCTTTAATATTCGGAAGATATGCTCGAGATTATTCTCATCTCTATCGAGGTAAACGTGATATTCGCGAATGGCTGGATTTTAAAAAACAAAATCCACATTTTTTTACTGATAAACATTTTGACGCACGTCAAACGTCGGAAACTTTTACTCGGCAACGAACGCAAGAAACGTAAGTTGGCCAAAGTTGTAGATTTCGAAATTTTTCTGTTTGAAAATTTTAGTAAGTCAACCTATTCATTAGAAGTCGGTCCTGATTTCTATCAAATATTAGGTGTAAGCCGAGTCGCATCAAATACAGCCATTAAACAAGCGTATTTACTCAAAGTGAAAGAATTCCATCCGGATCGAAATGTTGGAAATAAAGAAATTGAAGAAAAATTTAAATTAATTAATCAAGCTTACGCAATTCTATCCGATCCAGAACAAAGACAACTATTTGATACTTATGGATATGAACATGTAAAATATAAATGATTGAAAGATTTTTTTAAATAAAAAATTATTGGATACGTTTTATTTTTATTTTTTGTTGGAAATCTTGAAGAGAAGTCACATCATTGTTGAGTATGTGAACGATTGCTAAAGTTTCAAATGAAAAAAACTTGTTTTCTCTATCATTTTTTGTAACTCAAACAAAATGGATTTTAAAGACCCTTCGAAAATCCTATTGCTGAAATACTTGATTTTAAATTAGAAAATTATATACCAGTGGTGCTAGTTTATTGTAGACTAATTCATTTGCATTTCATACTTGTCCCATTTTGTCATTCAGATTTTCATAGCAACATGAATATGTCTATAAGCAGCCATCGACTAGTTGAAGTTGACGACTTGATTAGAAAGATACAAAAGAAATAAAATAGCTTTATGTCTTGATAAAGAAATCGACAATGACCTATTCACTTCTATTTTCAATCGGATTCGTCATTGCATTGTTCTGAAGAGATATGAACGAAAAAAGTAGTTATTCTCTCATATGGTTGTATCTCTTGAGATACTAGAGATAAGAGGTGAGAGAAAAGCCCATATGATTGTAATAAACCAGATACAAAATGTATGCTTTATAAAGTCAAATATTTATATCGAAAATAAATCAATAAATTATTTCTGATTTTATCTTTTGTAACTATGTTCGGTATACAGATGGTTATTTTCATTTTCTCACTGTGAATCCAAGAATCTTCTCTTTCCCATCTGTTGTGAAATCCGATCTAAAACCAGATCCTGCTGCAATACATGGGCATAAATTTAAACTCGATACATACCGTAATTGATATTCAAGTTTACTGAAAATAGTCTGATAGACTTGATTAAATTCATTATAGAAATCTATTTGTCTTATCAAAGGCCAAGTACGTATTATTCATAGAAATGATCTGATGGAATACTGTTATTTCCTACATGCAAAGATATTTGCGTAGAAAAAGAAGCGAATTAAGGGCCCACGCCCCTCAGAATCGACTTGCCACGTTTGAGCTGAAACTTTCAGGGATACATCGTGGCAGTGAGAAACGCTTGTGATAAAAGTTTCAGCCTTGTATACCTTACTAAACTAGACTTATGACTTGTTTTGTGGGCTCCACGAGAGTTGTTATAACTTCATGACTATGAGAGCTATCGAGGCCGGGTCGGTTTTAAATTAAAGCTAGCCTCCATACGCAAGCTTTTATCAGATAGAATTTTGAAATTCGCTTCTACTCATTTTTTATAAGTATTTTACTCGGTATGACTGCCAAAGTAGGTATAAAAAGCGCACTAAATCGGACTTTTCTCAGCCCAGGAATCCAATATCGAAAATCCATCTGATAAAAAGTTAGCTATAATTGAAACCTTTAAAGTAAAAAAAGTATCAGGGAAAGCCAAAGGCAAATGAAAGTTATAACAATTTTTCTAGTTGAGACCCATGTTTTCAGATCAACATTTAGGAATTTTTAGAAAGGTGTGTGGGAGTAAGGGAGATGAAAGAGTATTTCTTCAATAAGTCTGTCAAAACTTAACCTTTTTTGAAAAAATTATATATATTCTGAAAGAGGAAATCACGGGGAATCTTTCTATGATAAAAACTCGATTTCGGTTTTTTTTGAAAAATCGGCTTTTCTGAGGGGGGAGGGCCTTAAGTTCGCTAGTTGAATAAATAGTTGGACCAGTTCACGACTAATGCGATAGATATACTGGTCCGTCCATCAGTTTTTAAACATTATGTTAAGCGAGCAAAATAGTTGATCAGTGAAACGATCAATTATTTCTTATATCTAAGAAACAGTACATAAATTAGTTTGGATCGTATTATAATTACAATAGAATTCGAAGGAAAATAATAAAGAAAGGAGGATATCAGAAAAACGAGTTCAGCCTTAGTTGATATATCTTTTCACACTAACGGAAGCTATTTTTGCGAATGACTTTAGTTCACAGTGTTTATGTATTGGTGCAAGCTTTTCAAAATTCAAACCGAATATTATATTTCTAAAACCTTCGCTACAAACAACTAAACAATCGTTACAACAACCTGTTTCGTTATTATGCATAAAAATATATAATTAAGAGTGTGTTGCTTTCTAATGCTTATGAGAATGTGAGTGTAGATACTTTTTCAATCTAAATCGCACAGAATATTCATTAAAATTACTTTTAATCCGAGAGCTACACCAGTACGCCAGTCACAGACTGCAACAATTCCTACGTCTATTTATAATAATCTTTTATTCGGCGTTCTGCATAGATCTTTACCAGATATTTTCAATCGATGTTTCTATTTTCTTAGCACAATCACACAGATCTTCCATTTGGGCTGTTTTATTTCGATCTAAGTCAATGTTTTCATGCATAACTGCATCTGATAAATCGCTTTCACACTGTGCAACTAGTATCTCTTTCATCTATTTTTCTTGTTTACACTTAGCTAATGGCGAGGAAGATAAAAGCAAAAAAGAGCACATTTACATGCGGTACTTATTTTTTGTAGAACAGCCGGTAGAAAAAAGAAAGGTAAAAACAGATTCGTATTATTAGAGATTTACATTTGTACGCAAATCTTCTCATTTAACTTATTGATTCTCAGATTTATTTACAGTCCTCATTGAATCATAACTGTTCCTATTCAAATATCTCACTGATCCATCATTGTATTGACTGATTCCATAATATTTTCACGTAATGATCACTTAAATCCCAGCCTTATGTTAATAGCCCTATCCGGATGGAGACTTTATGGAAAATATTTATCAAAAACGGCATCACAATAGAAAGCAACAGAGCAGCATGTAAACTCATGAATAATCCAGGCAGCCCAAAGTGTTAATCACAGTTGTTGAGTATGATTTCGCAAAAGCTTAAAATTCTTAGAGCTCGAAGTGATTACGATTTTACCTTGTAAATGATAGAACATATTTGTTGCACGGGATCAGAAGAGTCAAACTGATTATCATATTTTTACAATTTGCGTAAGATGTCGTAATTATATTCTACGAGAAATATTTTAACTTCAACTCAATACAACGCTAAATTGTTATTCAGGACCACGGAAAAAATCCGATATGAATACAAACAAATGTTCCCAACTTAGTTGACAGTAAATATAGCCCTGAAAACATTCGCGTTCTTTTAGTAATGTCGAAGAATATTTCTATCATATGAGTCTTTATAAATATCGAAACCAGATGGAATCACCGTTCGGCATTGTTATGTATCAAGTATTGATTTTCATTTCGGATGATTTCCGTCATATCGTTCTCAGAGACATAAGCGATAATAAAGTAAATACACATTAACGCTTTGCTTAGCCTAAAGAGATTTTCAGTCCGTCAATCGATGTCAAGAAACAGTACACTTTTTTCGCTTTGCATAGTGAACGTATGCAATTAGAATATTAAGCATGATGGAGCTACTCTTTAATCATTCTCACAAATATGCTATACTGTTTGAGTAAATAAGTAAAATAAACTCAAGTTTCTCGTCATATCCTTCAACACTAATGAACACATATTATAATAACGAAGTAGAACAAGTCTCGCAGAGTACTATCGATTGCAAATCTATTTGCGCTCTCTGCTATTGATTTTGATATAAATATAAGCCTCGAAATCATTAGCGTCCGGGTTGAAAAACATCTGACTTATCCAGCTTTGCATTAGTATAATAATTCATCTCAGCTAAACGCAGTAAAGTTTTAATATCTGCACATTTCAAAAATCATGAGATAAAAACCTTCTTTTGAAAATACTAAAAATGATTATTAAGATAGCAGCTAAACGATAAACGTGTCTCGATGTAAATTTTTCATAGTTCAAAAACAACATGGTGACTTTATCATATATTATTCAACAATATACAATCTATGTTGGATGTTTTCTTTTTATAACTGGTCTTGCGGGTAATATCATTCATATTTATATTTTATCAGTTGTAAGTTCTTACCGTTCAAACCCATGTACGTTCTATTTTTTAATTGCATCTATCTGCGATATTCTTATATTATTCGTCGCTCTTCTTTCGCGTATTCTTGAGACCGGCTTTAGAGTCGATCTTTTTTGTTCGTCGATTATATGGTGTAAATTTCGAAACTATTTTATCTATAGCGTAACTATTATACCGTTCTATTGTCAATGCTTAGCAACGGTTGATCAATATTTTGTTACATCAAAAAATATCGAATTACGACGATTTAGTACTATGAGACAAGCGTATTGGAATAGTCTATTATTAATTGTGATTTGTTTACTTCATGGCATTCCATTTTTTCTCTACTATGATATATCACCAACGACACATATATGTGCGTCTATGAATATTCGATTGACCTTATATCTTCCAATATCTGTACTTGGACTTCTTACATTTATACCTAGTTCATTGACGATTATATTTGGATTTCTTACCTACAGAAATGTATCTCAATCCGTAGGTCTGACTCATCAGCATGCCGATCGTCAATTAGTCAATATGCTCTGTATGCAAATTATTCTAATTCTTATAACTACAATTCCGTATGGACTTCTTCATCTATATTCATTAGTAACATTTAAAATCGTTAAAAATAAAAATGCAACTCGTTCAATCACGGAATTATTCATTTTTACAATTATTAATCTCAATACATATATTTATACGGGTGTACGTATGATAGAAATTAAAAATTATGAATAATAGTTTGCTGTTGCTTCATATTTTATAGGGAAATTTTTTTGTTTTTATGATATCTTCAAGTCGTTATCGTGAAATGGTAAAGAGACGAATATTTTTTTGGCGAACGTCCCATCAAATCAATACATTATAAGCGAAGTCATGCAAGATAAATAATGTCTTTTTTGTTTCAAATTCAATTTTGAACTCTAAAATAAATACTGTGATAAAATACAACGATCCATATTTTATAGGCATTTCAAATAGCTATACGAATTTATCTTATGCTTGGCATTCATAATAGAATAACGAATGCTGAAAAGAGGAACAACTCGTCAAATAATTCAAGATCCAAAGTCTATGGAGCCCCGAGTAAAATTTTTCGCGATGGAAAAATCGACCATTCGGTACACTCCTGCGAATTAATATCATTTTACTAAAATAATAATCAACAGGAATATTTTCAAAACAAAATTGTTAATCTACTAAATAACAATTTTTTCAAATGATAACGCATCCTAGGAAACCAAATTCATTCTATTTACCTAATTTCTATATGTAATATAATTTTATCTGTCTCTCATAATTACACTTATATTACGATGTTAATATCATCTCTTCCGGTTCATTCGATCATTTCATTCATTGTCTTGATTCTCGTTCTATCCTGTTCTGGTAATTGTTCTACATAGTTAAATCATTTCGATTTCAATTGATTTATTAAGACAGTTTCAATTTCATCAGAAGAAAAATGTTCAACTGATGACGATTGTGATTTAGAATTATTGTGCAATACTAAAACGAATACTTGTGCATGTTTTGAACCATATTTTTGGCGTGAAGATGTTCGCGCCTGTTTTGGTTGTTCTCCTGGTTGGTTAAAATTAAACGCAAATAAATGTCTTCTCTATGCCATCAGTCAATCGCCAGGTCTTACATGGTATGAAGTTGAGACGACATGTCAATCACGAATTGGACAACCGGTGATGATTAGTAATATCGAGGAGTTTACAGCTTTGCAACAACAAGTCGAATATCTATTAAATGGACACGATCAATTAGCTGCTACGCTTTATTTTCATCAAGGCGCTTGGGTTCAAATCAATGATGGTTAGTACTATTATTCTTCCTTTTCAATTCTATGACTTGCAAGTCAACTTTCTCGTTGGCATTCCTGTCTGTGTGATTTGCAGAGAAATAAGTCGAGAATAAGCTAGAAAAGTAAATGACTTTTTGCATAGTGGTTGGTTTCTTTTTTGATTTCTGTAATTTCACATTGTTACTTAAAATCATTCGTTTCAGAATGGTCCGAATTCTATACATGGTGTGCTCACGATGAAATTCATCAGTCGTCGGATTGTATACAAATACGACAAAATGCTCAAACAAATATAATCTGTCTTCAATATGTTCCATGCATAAACCAATCTCAATATATATGTGAAGGTTTGCTTGTACTCGTCTTCATAGAACGATAGTCTTACTAAAAATTTTTATACTTAGGATCATCTATTGTTCAATCGGAACTAGCAAAAAGTATAGCTGATGGAGAAAGTTTGGATTCACAAGAAGCAACAATGCTTAGAGCTATAACAACTAAACGTACTACTCCACGAACTACCATAAAAGCAACTATAAAGACAACCGTAAAAACAACTATAAAGACTACCGTAAAAGCAACTGTAAAGACAACCACAAGAACAACCACTAGAACAACGACGCGAACAACGTTAAAACCAACGACCAGGACAACCGTAAAAACAACAAAAAAGAATTCCAGCACCAATATGGCTAATGCACTTTCAAATGGAATTAATGCTGCTGGCCAAAGTTCCAATTTAATAGGAGGTTTAGTCGGTGAGAAAAAAACTTATATTAATCATCCGATATAAATCGCTCTATTTTTATTTAGCTGGAAACACAAATCAAAACCAAAACCAAATAGATAGTAAAAAAAAATTTTTTCGTTTATTAAAAATAAATAATTATTAAATCATTCAAAAATTAAAGCATTTCTTGAAACCGATCCGCTTTTTTCTAAGAAGAAATATTAAATAAGCAAGACTGTCGTCGAATCGTATCCTCTAGAATCTGAGTTGATATTGAGTAAAAAATGAAATATTTCCCCTCACGCTAACGAGAGACAGTTACTTTAGGACAATTATAACGCATGAAAGTCTTGAATTTTGACAATGCATGCCTAATCAGTTATAGATTTCAAGTTGCTCTTAATCGCTTTTGAAAACAAAACATGATTCAGTATTTCGTACTTTTTAGACGCGCTAACAGATGGTGAAGAACCGAACGAATCACAAGAAGAACTTGCTCTTTCAGCTCAAAGTACGTTTTGTTCTACAATTATCCTTCATTTAAACATTCTCATTCAGATGAAGGCACTTCAAATAAATCCTGGGACAATATTTTGCTTTACGGCGGTATTGGTTTAGGTATCATTGCACTAATCGTCATTATAATCGTTGTAATTTACTATTTAAAAAGAAATTCAGCAGATGCCAATAATACAAAAAATATAAACAGTACTGAAACTTTTATCAGCGTTGCCAGTGAAGAATAAATATTCATTCTTATAGTTTATATTTTTGTTCTCTTTGTCAGACACGCATCTGTCATCAACATATATGCATGCATAGTTAACATCATCAGATGATAATCATATAGAATCTCTCTTTCTGCTGTTGATTGACTATCGAGGGGTCATCTATCTTTCTAAACGATTGCTGTTCTATCGCTGTAAGTAACTCGCGACAGTTGTTCTCGTTGGCTGCTCAATAATTCAATCAGTCAAAAAGTTCGCTAAAATCAATTCGTTATTGAGAACGAGTGTGGCGCTAGGATGATACTAACAATGGAATCGGATAAAATCTATCTGTTCAATATGTTCAATTAATCCAAAATGTGTGCCTTTGTTTACACATATGACGATTGATAAATCATGAAAGCAGCTGAAATAAAACCTTATCTCGAAGAGAAATTTGTATTTCTCAGCGGTATGATTTTGAATTTCGTTATAGTAAAATAGTTCGCTTTGTTTCTATCTCTTTTAGGGGCCATCGATAAGAAAGGCTACTTAATAATAACATTTCCTTGTTCAGCAACAATTGAGAAATTATCCGGAGAAGAATTGAAAAAGCTTCTAATTTATTTAGCATCGATAAAGTAAATCATTTTTTTTGCGTTACACTAGAAACGAACATATATATATATTTTTTTTGCTTTCTAGTAGCTCATCAAATGGTGATCCACGATTTACTTTTATTGTTGATATGCGACAACGTACATGGGAAAATTGTAAACATATTTTTAAAGTTCTACAAGTAATTATATTGATCTCTAGAAAATATTTCGTGTCTAATCGAATCTCTATTTAGGAACAATTCCCATATAAAATAGAACATGTATATATTGTTAAACCCGATGGATTTTGGGATAAACATAAAATCTCGCTGGGCATGTCGAAATATACATTTGAAGTATGCTAAACTATTCGATTTGCAGTAGAAATAAAATAAATTTTTGATTTTTAAAGCATTCTGTTCAATCACTTGAAAGTTTAACTTACGCTATTGATCGTAATCAATTAACACCTGATTTAAATGGAACATTCCAATACAATCATATACGTTGGTTAGATTTTCGATTAGTAAGTTGAAGATTACCATTGAAAAATTTCAAACTTACTGTTGTTTTGCCTCTCAATTAAGAGTTTAGAATCATTTGTATATAATTCAAAAGAAACTTTGCATGCCTATGAATTACTTTATAATGAATTGCAACAAGCTGATGTATCGAATAATGTTGCACGTGCTCAAGATGCCATTGAAACGCATATGACAGTATTTAAAGATCAATTATCACGTGTTAATATCGAGCCATTGATAAACGATGGACAACATTTATTAAATATGTTAAAAGGAACTGGTTCCGATAGTGAAAATGCCATGGTTAAAACGCTTCAGCAACGAACGTACCCATTAGATTATTTTGATGAAGCAAGAAAAATTTCACTGGTAAGAAAGAAAATTCTAGAAAGAAACAGTTTATTTTTCAATGATTTTTCCATTTTTAAGGTGATGGACAATCTTCGTTCGGCAAAAGAACGATGCTTTCAATTATGGCATCAGAAAAAAAATCGTTTAGAACAAAATTTACAATTGAGATTATTTGAACAAGATTGTGATCGAGTAAATAAAAGCTTTTCGATTTATCAGAAAGCGTGAGGAGTGAAGTCAACAGATGAATTTCATTAAACAGAGAAAATTTGAAGACAACCAAAGTTCTTGAAAGAAATGTGTTTCATATAAATACTTTCGTAAATGAATATAAGAACAGATCTCGAGATAGAAGCCAGCTAAAATGTTTTATATGAGTGATGCCCTCTTGCAGTAAAAGAACTGCAGGAGGGCAAAGAAATGCGTTGCTAAATGTATAGAATAGAACAATCTTTCCCCGTGATATTTAAATTCCTCGGGGATCGCATTGACAGCTTTTCTCTAACATCAAAGGAATGAAATTTGGAAGATGATAAAAGCAAAAGTGGCACTTAAGGCTGATCGTTATTTATTTATTCATTACAGTTTAAATCTATTTTGTATTATCAATGAATGAATCCGTGTAGACTACTCGGCCTAATGTATCCATAGACAAATGAATTAAAAAAATAAAACATTCTTCATTTTTTCATTGAAGTTATGTTCATGGATTGCAAGTAGTCGTGCGATACTCGGACCTAAATATACGGATATTGGTTCAAGCTGTTCGGAAGCAATGCAACTCTTAGCTGAACATGAACAATTTGCTAAAGTTTGTTTAGTAAGTATCGATGTTTATCTTTGACTAGATAATATGTTAATGAAAATCGACATTTTAGAATAATGAAACAGTTATACGTCGAACACAGAATGTAGGCGATCGATTGATATCAAGCGGACATTATGCAACCGGTGCTATCAAAAGTCAAATGAATCGCTTAAATGACGAATGGGAAAGCTTAACACGATTGCTGGACAATCGCACAAATATTCTAACAGCTTCACTTCAATTTCATCAAAAAGCTGACGAAGTAAAATTTTGATAATTTCTCTAAAATAAAATTCTATGAATTTCCTTTGCGTAGTATCTTGTACAAGTGCCAACATGGAAACATTTATGTTCATTAACAGATGATTTAACAGCCATTGAAAGTATGGAACATTTAGAACGTTTGCTGCAACAGCATTTCAATTTATCGGAAAATATTTCAAGAATTTATGCTCAAGTATGTATTCATGCACAGCCGGAGTCTATACAATCGTAATCAAAATCGGATTGAGCTTTTAGTAGATAGGCATATTGTTTATAGTTATAACAACAAAATGGTTCAAGTATTTTTCTTTGTTGTAAAGAGTTGCGTTGTCTGCATAGCAGATGAACATCTAACCTTGCTTGTCAGAAACAATTACCACGCAATGAATATTTCAAATATGATCATGTTTTGTTCAATATTCATTATGACGCGATAGAAAAGGAAGAATAAAATGAATGCTACAATTCAGCTCAGAAGAACTGATTTTCGACTGAAGCCTTCGTATAGAGATTGACCTTGCTAAGAATAATATCTCAAGCAGTACGTAATAGAATCGAAACCTAATAAAATATGTGAATCATTCATAATAAATTATTCTCATAGAAGTCGTCAGTTGAAATTTTAAAATTAATTCTCTTGAGATTGTAGTATAAAATTCATGGAAAAAGCAAATATTTTTGTATCTACGTGATAGTAAGCGAAGGAAGCAAACAATCGGCAAGCTGTTTAAAACTCATTTGTGGCTTCATATACTGTCAAGCTATAATCGATTAATCAATTAAACTGATTCCTTTCATATGCTACTTCGTAGTGTGTTTTCTTTTATCACAGTCGTTAATAACATCCATAGAAAAATCTTATTAATCTTCATTTCATTGATAGTGATTTTCTCAACTAAACGATTTATTTTAATTAACCCATATTCTTTTATTTTAATAGATTTGTAACGATGGTAAAGCTATTATTGATTCAGTAGCTCCATCGCAACAGACAACGAATGAATATCAATTTGATTTTCGCGCTGGTGCTAAGCATATTCTTGAAATTGTTCAAGAAGTAAAGTTCTCTAATTTCATTGTGAATAACTTTTGTTTTTGCGCTCGGTTTTTAGATTTTAGTTAATCATCGATATCTTGATGCGAAATGGAATCAACGTAAAGCTTATTTACAGCAAAGACTTAGTTTTGTTGCATTTGCTAATGATGTTCAACAGGTTTTTATCGTTTAAAATTCATTTCCTGCAGCATAAAAATGACCTCTTTTTTTTTTAGATTCTCGATTGGATTGAAAAACATGGTGATGCATTTCTTCAAAAGAATCTTGCCGTTGGCATTGGCAAATCTCTTCGACAAGCAAAAAAACTAGATAAAATGCACACAGATTTTGAAATGGCTATTAAAGTTCGATTTCATCTTTTTTTCTCTCGACTTATTATTAATACACTTTTGTTTGATAGAATACAAAAACTAATGCCGAGAATTTAATAGCCGCTGCTGATAATATGTATAACGAACAAATACAACAACAGAAACTAGCTCAAACAAATAATACCAATCAAAATGCTGAAGAAGAAAATGCTGATAAACAACTGAATCAAGGTCGAGCTAAAATCTATCAGTTAGCGCATGATCTCGAACGTCGTATGCGTGAATTCGATGAGCGTGTAGCACGTCGACGTTATATTCTTGATATTAATCTTAATTTCCATACTCATTGCGAAGAAGTTCGTTGTTTTGAGTTGATTTGAATATAACAATTTCCTTTGTGTGTGTTTCTCTTTATTGTAGTATTCAGATTGGTTGACACAAGTTGAACTTGTTTGGTCAACAACAGGAGGCGATGACGACGATCATGTAATGATTGCTGCTAATTGCGAAGAAATGCTTGAAGCTTTAATAGAACAACGCGAAGGAGCAATCGAAGCATGCGCCACAATTGAACAAGAAGGACAAATTCTTTTAGATTATTTAACGTACGTTAGTTTTGTTTTTAAATATATGTACAATTAAAAATTAGAAGTTACAAAAGAAAGAAAAGAACTGCGTCCGTTTCATATATAGTCATTAGACACAATGAATATGACAAGAAAAAGAGTTGGCTCGAAGAAAGAAAAGACCCAAATGTCGAATACAATTTATGTCAAATATTTTTCTAATATTAGAAATTAATCACCCTCACGAAAAAGAAATATATGCTTAGTATAGAATTTTATCTATCGAAATTGGTTGATAGTAGTAAAAAATAAATAAATATAGGGTTAACATGACCGATATGAAAAAGAAAAATAATTTCCTATTTTATTATATGATGAAGAGATTTATGCCTCAATAAACTTGCAATGATATTAGTGGGTCTTGTTTAGTCAAGTAGTGTGCGGAAAGCTCTTATTTTCTTTTTTGAGTGCATTGTTTACGAAGAGAGCAATTCATGTTAGAAAATAAAACTCAATTGTGGTTAGAGATTTCAGACAAAAGCTCGAATGTATTAAGTTAATCTTACAGCATTGTTTTGTTTTCCTATTTACGATTGGACGTGTTTTTACACAACTTCGTTAAATATAGAATTATCGTTGTAAGGTTAAAATAGTCAACTTGATAGGATTTTTGCATATTTGAAACCTTATTTTTTGTCTTAATCGATGAATACAGAGATTAGAGAAAGAAAACGAAAATTCTCTTTTCTATTCTTTTCTGTTCTACAGTGAAGTGCAATCAAAAATAACACCAAATGATACAACACCATCGCCGCAATATACAAATCTATTAGCCTTAATTGAATCGATTCGTAAGAAAACAAATGATTTGGAAGCAATTTGGGAAAAACGACGATTACGTGTTGAACTATTCGTACAAATAAAACATTTTGAAATATATTCACGTGAAGTAAGCCATTACAAATTAAGTTAAATATAGACAAATTTTTGGACTAGTTAGACTTGCACAGGTGAGGTTAAGAACAAAAAAAAACGAAATTATATTCAAGGGTAGTTGATTGACATTGTAGAAGAATATTTAGAAACATCAATAGCAATATTTTCAAGGTTACATTTAAGTGTAATTATTTATTAATTATGTATAGACGTCTCAGTTTCGTTCAATAATATTCATTTTATTCTCGTTATTTTGCGTCTAAATTAGCGAAGGTATATTAGACACACGTGATATGTCCTCTGACAGTGATGGAGACGGGAAAGCTGACTCTAAAACAATTTCGAGGATTTCTTGTCGATCTTCTACTTCTTGGTACAAGTAATTTTTTTTCTACGTGTTTACTCTCATATCCTTGATAAATTCTTGAAATTATTCTATCGATAACAATGGTATAATTAAAGAAAGTAAAAAAAAGAAAATAATTAATGATGCTTCATTACGTTTACTAGCACACCATTAGCAATGTCAATATATATATATGTGTGTATGTGAAAGACAGAAAGAGCGTTGGATAACAACAAAAAAGAAAGAAGCGTCATCAATTTGGCAAGTTGTTAGCCAGGCAAAAAAGACAGCTAGTTGTCAGATAGAGAAGAGTGCGGTGATAAATGGACTTATTGTATATATTACAGTAGTACTTGTCACTAATCTTCATCAACAAAAACAACAGCATTGACTAGCCAGAACAGAAAAGAAAAGGAGAGTACTACTGATATTCTATATTCCGATTTTGAGACACTGAAGAGAAAAACGAGGCAGGGAGAGAGAGAGAGAACGAGAAGAGGCGAACGATTACTTTCTGTATGTCCACGTGTGTAGCATTCATGTACATTCACACATATATACATGCATTCAATTCACCTTGCTTGTTCTTTTGCTAAACACGATAGCTATGACATTCATAATAATAATGATAAAAGTCGCACTTTTTTAGCGTTGTACCATTCTTCCTATTTTTTTCTCTCTTCTCCCGCAAGGTGTCACATTTACTTGATATTTGGTCACACGAATTGGTCAAAATGCAACAACAGCAGCAGCAACAACAACAACAGCAACAGTCAGCCAATTCTGTTAGTTCTGCTATTATCCCAGTCGCTCTTCCATTAGCTTTACAAACGCTCATTAATGGAGCCACAACGACAACGCGCCATCGTTCCCATCATCATAGCAGCGATCGAGCAACTGGCAAAGTGGATGATTGGGCCCAAGTGCAAGAACATATACACACACGCGTCGCACAAGTCGTACAACGTGGTAGAGACTTACTTAGTGTAAGTAATCTCAAGAGATTTACTATCTCTGCTTTGACGTTGTCATATTCTATGTGTTTGTTATCACAGATGACTGTCACCTCCTGGAGATAAATTGATGAATATATTATATATTGTATTATTATTTATTCTCTTTTTCTTTTCACGTCTTAATAGTTAATGGAAAAATCACCAGATTTCAAAGTTATACTCGAACAACAATCGTCTGGAAACAACGAATCATCTAGTACTGTAAATGCACCTCAACAACAATCGCTAATACCTTCTCCAGATCAAATCTGCAATTTACTCTTAGTAATGAATGACCGCGAACAAAAATTATCAGAATTAGCAACACAACAGCAAAAGCTTATTCTATGGCGTGTGCAATTTGTCAGACTGGAGCGCGATTGGAATGATGTAAGTTATCAACTGTTTTTTATGTTATGTGATTGTGAGAAGTCGTGTTTTTTTGTCTTCAATTTCAGATTAAAATAATGATCAATAATTTTGAAGCTAAATTAGCATCAAATTTAACATTAGCTATTAGTTTAACCGATGCTGAAAAATTCCATCGTGATCATGAAGATATCAAACCATTTGTTGATGTAAGATTGAAATGAATGCAAACACTACTTTTCCTATCTGGAAATATTTTTATCGAGACTTTTGGGTTATGGTTCAAGAGGACCGTCACATAAACATTTGAGATAATTAAGAAAGATTTATATTTGTTTTCGAATCAGTTCATCTTGTTGAATTAGCTACACTTGCTTGAATAACATTTATGATGATATAGTTAATCGACTATCTAATTGTTCATATCTATCAGTTAAAGTTGTGCTATTCTTCAATTAATTTAATTATTTTTGTATTGAATTAGTTTCAAGGTTTTCTTTCATAAATGAAGTAAAACTATTCGAGTTATCGTTCAGTAAATTCCCTAATGAACCATAAAAAAAGATCTATTTAGTGTTTTCTTCGACTTTCAGGATATTTATATATATTAAAAGAGAATCTGCAGGGCAATAGTAACTGCTTAAAATGATTGTATGTAAAAAAAAGTAATGTTTTCTATAGAGAATTTGTGAACGCATTGATACTCTTCAACGTAAAACAGAAAAATTATCTACTCTTATATCAAATAATGATGCGTCATCTGGCCCAAGCGAGCTAATAAATACATTAGTATCAGGACGACAAAAAGTGCAATTACAATTTGAAGATCGTTTACGATTAATAAATGCACAAATTATTTTTTATAAATCCTCCGAACAAGTATGTGCTCAAGAATCTATTTTTGGTGCTTTCTAATTGATTTTCATTGTAGGTTTCGCAAATGTTAGATACACTTGAACGTGAATATCGTACAATTGAAGATATTCATGAAAAATTGAAATCCTATACCGATGATGAAATACAAAAGATCTTAGCTGATCGTTTGGAACAACTCGATGAAAATAAACATAGTTTTTTAAGGGTTTGTATTGCTTTTTTAGGATCTTCAAAGCAATTATAAAAACGTTTTACTTTTAAATACCATCAATTAGGCATGTACAGTTGCTCGTCAAAAATCAGATTTATTTCATAAATACGCACTTCGTAATGCAGCTAATCTCATAAAACATGAAGCCTACTTGAAACCGCTCGAGCAAAAAATCAAAAGTAAAATTATTATTATTATCATTATTAGTGTATTTTTTAATCTACCTATTTCCTTGCAGATGTTTCAACAATATTGAAAAATAAAGAAGATACGGTTCTAAATGCTTGGCATCATCGAAAAAAGATTATTGATGAATATTTACAATATATTTCCTTTAAACGTAATACAGATAAAGTTTTCGTATGGATCGATGAACACGATGAATGTTTCGTATCAAAACTTGAAGCATTGGATATCAACGATGATGGCTATATGGATTTCGTTCGTGCACTGAAGGTTTGTTTAGAATGTGAATTCTACTTTGACATAAGGATTAAAGAGTTCGTCGTGTTCAGAACGATAGAGTAGGTTTTAAACTTCAAGGCTTCTTGAAGAATGTTGCTAAATATGTAGCCTGTCAAAAAATGCATATTCAAGAGAAAGTGTTCGAGCAAATTATGTCGATGCATTGTAGACAAAAGAAAAAGAGAAGATCACTTGGTAGATAAAGGCTTTGGCTTGTGTCTGAATAACTTGTGATCAATACGATGAGAATACAGCAATAAATACTAGAAGCAATATAAACCTTCGGATTCTTTTATGTCTACTGCTGAAGTCAAAATAAGAGATTTCCAAATTGTAGATTTTTCTCCAGCACTGTATAGTTTGAAGCTCCTGTAAGTACAATCATATTACGAGCACTGATATGTGATGGTATTATAAGTCTGGTAGAATGGAGAGTCTTTCATTTTGATACTAGGAAGCATCACGACGCTGTTTTTCATGTTTCTAAATACAAGATAGTCCTGGTCTTGGCAGACACTCTTCGAATCTTAATAGTTTTATTCGACGAGACGTATTGCAAATGAGTAAGGAGTGAGCGTTCTTTTGATGGTTGCATTTTGAAAAGAAAAGTCAACGGAACTCTTCTCTATATTCCTTTTGTGTATGTACGAGTTCGAGAGAATTCTCATTTCATTAACTCTTGTGATCTAAGAAAAATCTCCTGTTTAGTTTACCTTTACAGATATTAGCTAGACATCCTTAACATAATTCATCATATTTTCTTGATACTAAAACTTCTTTCATTATCAGCAGATTTTCATTCTGTGAAAGTATTTTTCTCACGAAAACAAAAAGCTTATTTTTATTTTTAGGAAAAGAAAACAATGGTACGGAAACTTGTTGAACGAGCTGACGTATTAGTGGAGCGTTCGCATTCATTTGCGCCACTTATTAAAGATACATGTAATCGACTCGATTCTGGTTTTAATAATTTTTTTCAAAAAATCATGAGAATTAATAATAAAGAGGTTTGTTATAGTAAATTGTTTTCTTTTTGAATTCTCAATTGATTATTTTGTAGGAAATTGATAAAGAAGCTGGCCGAAAGAGCGACTCCAGTTTAGAAGAGAAATTAGAACAACAAGAATTAAATGAAGGAAAACGAAAAGCAGCTAAACAAAGAGAGTAAAAATAATTCTCTTTTTTTCATAACAAATTTATTATCTGTATTCTTTTTTAAGATTAATTTTTAATGAATTACTCAATACAGAACGTGCTTATGTTGATAGTTTAAGTAAATGCATTCAAGTAAGTTAACAAGAAAAGATGTATGTTGTTTATGTATACAATTTCCTTGTAGTATTATCTTGGTGAAATGCGTCAACATGTGGAAGAAGTTCCAGAATTTTTACGCAATAAAGAATCAATATTATTTTTAAATATCGAAGAAATTCAGAATTTTCACAAGAAGTAATTATATGAAAAGAGAAAAATATAAATAAAAATATTTTTTCTGTTTTTTAGCCTATTTCTCAAAGATTTGGAACGATACGAAGATAGTCCGGAAGATGTTGGCCACTGTTTTGTCACTTGGGTATGGGAAAAGGGTTGATGCGTGAAAAGTTCATTATGCTAAATTTTTTATTTTTAGGCAAAACAATTTCATATTTTTTATGTTGAATATTGTAAAAATAATGAATCATGTATCAAAGTATTAACACAGTATCGTGGTCCATATTTTGAAGTAAATATCATAATATATATATGTCATTTAAATAATGTACTTGGAGGACACAACACATTGAACTACCTATTGAGTAAAGTGAAAATTTTTCGATTGAAAATTTTGAAAATGGAAAGCGTTCTAGCTGTGTGAATAATCGCGGAGAAGTATTGAAATGGTAGAACAAAATCCTTCTACTGAATAGAAAGTATCAGACGAGAAACTCGTTTTAATCAGACTTTTAATTATGATGAGACGGTGGAGCTTTGCATAAGCCATGTCTCAAACAGTTTACTCGTTGTGAATCTAATTTTTAGTGAGTAATAAATAAATTTTGGCTATCATTTATTTTTGTAAACATCCGATATTGATTTTGACTTGTTGATCAAAACCCGCAGACATCTGTTATAATTGAAATTTTTTTCTTCTTCAGTCAACTTTTCTATGAGAATGAAGGTTAATAGAATTTCATGAGAAATTGTGACCTGAACAAATTAAGATTTTATAAAACAACTACTAGTTGCCGTCGGACGTATGTCAAAGAAACATGTGCTTCTTTGCTTATTATTTTTAGTGTAGTGATAATATCTTGGCTCTGGTTTCTTTCGTGCTATCAGTTTAATATCTTCATTCTCATTGAAGACTACAAAGACTCGAACTTTTCCATTCGTTAAATAGATAGATATATTCCGAGTGAAACTTTTCCGACTAAACGACAATTACCGAATATAAATTCACAGCATTCATTTTACGCAGTCGATAAAAATCTGTTTGAGTCTAATCTTTTAAGAATATTAAAAACAAAACTGTTATTCCGATTTCTCTAAAACCGAAATCTACATAGAGAGCTGTACTCTAGACATAATAATGAGATCGTCGAACAAATGCTAGTCTAATTACTGTATATGAATGACGGCTCGCTATAATTAACAGCAATAGTTACTGTATGTTTCATATTTCAATGCAACAACGATTGTGCTAACTGCTTTTCAAATATTTCCAACCGGATATATCAACATCAATATATCTACTGTCTGAGTACAGAATATCTTTTATCGACAGTAGATCGATGTTCTTTCATGTACATAGACATTTTCCTATGTTAGTATTACTAATTAGCCGAAAAGAACAACAATAATAACAGTCTATTTGACATTTATATGCTAATCGAAATTTATATATATATATGTATGTTTAGACAATACAACATAAATACCAAATCGATACAATCAATTCTTACTTAATTAAACCTGTTCAACGTATAACAAAATATGAATTATTACTACAACGTTTAATGTCTTGTTGTGAAGAATCGAAAGGTGAAGTTAAAGAAGGTTACGATCTCATGTGTAGTGTACCGAAGAAAGCTAACGATGCCATGCATCTTAGTTATCTTGAAGAACTTGAAGTTTGTAGATTTAATTTCATTTATTTCTTAATGGTCTTTGATTCCGTTTTAAGGCTGGTCTAACTAAGGAAGCATTAGGTGATGTATTGCTTCAGAATACATTTCAAATTTGGGATTCAAAACAAATCATTAAAAAAGGCAAAGAACGACATGTTTTTCTATTTGAGACAAGTATTGTCATCGCTAAAATTCTCAAGCCAGTTGCCCGTGGAGCTGTTCGTTATATTTATAAATATAAATTAATGGTTTGCTTGAATTTTCTTTATGTTTAATAATTGTAATAAAAATTTTGCTTTCTATTTTATTAGACTGCGGAAATCTTTGATGTGAAAGAACATTTAGAAGCAGGTGAACCTTGTAAATTTGCATTATATACAGGTCGTCCTATGTCATCGCATACAGCTGATCTTCGAGTGACGCTTAAAGTAATGAATAAATAGAGAAACAAATCAAAATCTGAATCTAATTACCTATTGTAGGCCAATGATCTCAGTACAAAACAGCAATGGGTTATTCGTATACGAGAACTCATTCAAGAGAATGATCTTTATCATGATTTATCAATGCATGAAACAAATACCAAACAAACATCAATACAGAATAAGATTTCACAGCTTATTAATAATAATCAGTCAGATAGGTATAATACTATTCAAGAGCATTTGTTTTTTCTTTCTATTAGTTTTATTGAGATAATTATACTGGCTAGAATCTTCTTATGTAAATAATAAAACAGATAGATGATACCGAATCATAACATAGGATATTTTACCAGCAAGACACCAAATGGTATAGAGATTATATTCAATATGGGACTCATCTGTTGACTGCCTTTGATTTATCAGGTTTTCATTCGATTAGACTGTAAAGCCATAGATTTTGAAAAATATTATTTTCATCAAACTGAAAACGTCGTTGAAATCTATTATTCCACTGACTGAATTTTGTTAGTGATGGTCTGATAGGACAATTCTTTATATGGTCACGAACCCAAAAAATGCACGCCCAGAAACAAAAGCTCACTAGTAGGATGAATCATCGTTCACTTCGGTAATGTTCTCTTTGACATGAGTGTTGCCCTTGAAATACACCATCTGTTTTCTTACTCAGATTATATTCTATTCATAGCCATCAATAGAATATATTTTTTCACACGTACGATTCAATGGAAAGGACATGTAATCGAGGGACGAAGCTGATTTTCTCCTTGTGTGATTATCTTAATATTATGCTTGAATGATTCATACATGTGGAGATTTCTATTTGGTTTTATTTTTAGGCGATCACAAGAAATAGCCGATAATGTATCCGATGAATTTGAACATATAAGTCGTGGTGGTTCATTATCTAGTATGACAACTGGTTCATTTTCAAGTAGCGGCCAATATCATCAAATGCAGCAGGTAGGGAAAAAAATGAAACAGAAAAGAATCTCATTGAATAATTATTCATATGAATATACAAATAACTTTAGCATATGTCCTACCGATTGCTATATAGCCTATATTGTTTTCTTTTTTATTTCTATCATCTTGCCAATTATGTTCTTTAGTAATTGCATGTGTTATGCGACGGCTCAGACAGAGCGCGATCTGTCGACAGAATAACCTTGACTAGGCAATGTTCTTTCTTTGTGCCAATATGTGTATTTACATACTCTTGTTGACTGCAAGATAAACATCTAATCTCAATAATGTGCACATATGGAGATAAAAAAAACTTCGATTATATGAATAGACACTATTGATTATTGAATAAACAAACTGTTGCATTTCAAATTCAATGCATAATAGACCTTTTTTCTCCAAACTAGTAAACAAGTGTTTATAAGCATTGCCTAAGGTGTATGAATACTAAAGCGATTTTCTTTTGTCGACATGCATTAACTGTAACAATAGCTGATAAAAATATTATATTATGAAGTCGATACAGAAAAATTCAACTAGATAATAAGCAACCATATGGTTCTTTTCTTTCGCTTTTTATTTTATTTTCATTTTATCACTGTCGAATAAATGACAGTTTCTTTTTTCTTCTTCTTCTATTCTCCTATCGCATATTCACAGCTAATAAAAAAATGGATATAACAAGAGGCAATGCGAGAGAATAAAAAAGGTCTACCATACTTCTAATGATTGGTGTGCTAGATATTCTCGCTAAGTTTATCTATCATCCATGGATATCTGCCTGTATGTTGGTTTTTCTCTCTTGTGTCTCATATATATATATATATATATATATATATCATCTATTAAATGAATATAATAGTGGGCTAAAGGAAAACGAGAGAAAGATAGACAACACATACTCTTATAGAAGACAGAAACAAGATGAGAGAGAACGATTCTTTTTTCCATCATCAAATGGTACAAGGAGGAAAAAAAGAAGTCTATCTCTATGTAATGGATTTTTTCTTTGGCATATTTTCACCCAAGCAAGCGATCAGTTTCAATGAATGAGCGGTGAGAAGAAACGGCATCGATGGCGACGTAGTCCAATACTAATTGAAGAGAAAACCAAAATCGATTCGAAATCCGTGAAAACAAAGACAACCACTGAAGAAGAAAAACATACGGAAAACACTGTACGTAAATGGTATAATAATAATAATAATGGTGATGATGATGATGATGACGATGATGATGCGAGTAATCAAAGTGAAAATCAGCCAACACAACAATTGCCAAATGCAACAATAGCAAACAAAATCGAAAGAGTCTTACGTAAAATAAATGCATGGACAAATGAAAGTGTATCAGCGTCAACAAATAATAGCGATAATAATATACAGAGAGAAACACTACAAGATACAGCTTTCAACGAAACAAATTTATCAGCCTATGATAATATCCATCATAAACAAGAAAATAAATCGCGTTCTAAAAAAGCAACATCACATAAATCATTGGATTCGGTTCGACAACGATGTTCATCAACACATGCTGAACCGAATATGATTAAAAATCAGCAAATATCAAACGATCGACCATATTCCATGACATTTGCCAATGAACCATTATCATCCATGAAAATCAATGATAATATCAATTATACTTGCGGAGGATTCAATAGAAAGGTGAGAGAATAAGTTCCAAGGTTTTTACTCTAATTTTCTGTTAGCAATCGCTTTATAAACAATCGATATCTACATATACGCATGTATCGAAGGTTTATATAGCTAGAAGAAAAATGAACATGATTGATTTACAAAAAAAGAAAATTCTTTCGGACCAATTTTCATAATCTAACATAAAACTTGAGGGTGTAGAATTATAATTGTCGACCGACAGAAGAAAAAAAATAATAATCACCTTAAGAGTGTAGAATTTTTTCTCTTCTCTAACAGGATCTGTATGAATCATGTTCAGTTTTATTTCAGGCTAAGAATGTCTTTCTGAGAAGTAAATATTATTCTTTTTTTCTCTCTATCAAATTAATAGAAAAAAACACCCGATTCCAAAGTTCAGTTTTCTTCATTTCGCCAAAAACAATCATTTGGTAAACATCCGGTTCTGATTAATTTACTTGATAATAACAAAACTCAACGCCAATCACTCTATTCTCAGCATACTAATTTAGCACCTCTATCATCGATGTATGGCTCTGATTTTTTCTATCCACCTACAACAACCACGGAAGAAATCGAACAACAACAACAACAACATCAACACGACTACGATAATTTAACCTTTCCTCAAAATTCGTCTCATCGCTATTATGATCCATTTCCAATTCTTGTTGATTGTCAACACTGTAATCGAACTATTGATCGATCATCAGTTCGTGACATATCATGTCAAGTTCCATCGGATGAAGACGAAGATCAAAAGAATAACTGTCAAGATGTGCAATATAAGCATCAGAAAGCGAAAAGATCATCACCAATTTATGAATCACCAAGATCGTCGCCACCATTATGTCAACCACCAATGGCAATCAATCTATTAGCACCATATCATTTTCGACGAAAACGTTCTTTATCATCCTACGCTTCTTTGCATAGTCGTTCGAAATCAGCTCCATCCGCTGCATCTTCAATTGTATCATCGAATTCAAGTCGTTCGAAGCATTTTTATGAGAAGAAAATAAAAAATAATAATAATACTAACCGGTTACAAGCATTACTTTCCCCTTTACAAACGGTTACAGCAGTACCGACTCTAGTACCTGAAACTGCTTCGGTTTCAGCAACGCCGTCGACTACAGCCCTTCTTCGTTCTATAAAAACATCAATACATGCTATGAAAAAGCGTCTCAAAGATATTCGTCGTTTGTCCGAGGTGGGTATGTGTTGTTGATGATGATGACGACAAAAGCAAATATATATATATATATATATATATATATGAGTGTGTGTATGGGGATATGAAAGAGAGAGGCATATAGAAGAAGAAAAAAAGAAAAAAACAACATCTGTTGCCTGCCTGTGCATATACTCGTATTATCATCAAACTATTCGACGTCGTAGAGAAAGGAAAACCCGTGCACGCATAGTCGTACGCAACCTTTTTTCCCCTCTACTGACAATGTTTCATTACCTGCGCATTCATCATCATAACAAGGTAGAAGAATTCTTTTTATATCCAATTGTGTTTATATATATATATATACTGCTTTGTAATTCTATACAGCTACATAGACAAAGAAAGAAAATTAGTATATTTTTTTCTTTTATACAAAATTTCTTTATCGTGTTTGTGTCTATGAGAGTGCCCAGTGTAGTCGATTGGAATAAGTAGTAGCGTGTGAAAAGATTAAATTGACAGGTAATCGTCAGTCGTGATTATCTCATTGGTACGTAAAAATATCATAGAGGCTGTTGTCATTGTAAAAACATGTTAAATGCAGGGAAGCGAAAAAAGAAAAGATAAAAGATTTCCAACTAAGGCAATCGGTAAACATATTTTTCAACATTGAAAAAACTTTGTTGCCTATCGGAAATCTATTGAAATAAGTGATGCGTATATAATTCTGAATATTTTGTTTTGTTCTCGGAAATACTAATGGAAAATAGCATGTGAATAAAAGATTCTATTATTTATGACATAAAAGACTTGTTTTTTTTCTTCTTCTGGTCTAAATAGAAACATTGGAGAAGATTCAATTTTGACACAAAAAAAAGAAAGAAGATATAATATATTTCATTGATTATTCCACATTTTCTTTAATGTTACTAGCAAGTTGATTTTATCGATATATCCTTATGATTAATTTCCAAAAGGTGACATGAAACCTTTTGAAATTGCCTATATGTATAGATATATGCTATTGTTTTAGCATATCTATACACCAGTAGAAATGTGTTTCAAAAAGTTAACATGAAGTCGTGTTGCATCTAAAAATCCATATTGACAAAATGACAATATATATTCATTAGATATTTATGATAGAGTATTTTCGCTTGAAAAATTCAGTTTTTTTTTCATCATGTTTTCTTTTTTCAAACGATATACTTTGTGTACATGTTGGCAACGATTAGTCCCCTATGAAGAGAAGAAAAAAGAATCAGATAGGAACGACTGAGTGCTGTTGTTTATTCAAGTAAACGATCTTTCATATAATTACTATTGCTGTTGATGCCACAACAACCTTTCCTTTTCATCTTCTTTTATATTTGCTGGTATGCATATGGCTAATATAACTCTTAGAAAAAAAAAACTATACGCCTAAAAAAACAGAAAGAAAAAGAGGAAGAAAAACTGAGCTAATTCATAAGAAGTAACTTTATCATTATTCGAATTTCTTTTTGTATCGAGCTTCAGCCATCAGACTGATAGGCGCTCTTTGCGTGTGTCTTTTGCGCATGTATGGGCACTTTTTTCGATTCAATTAACTATGCGTGCATGTTTGGCGTGTGTGTCGTGTTATGCGGTATCTATAGTGTTGAAATTCCTCGATCCTGCCATTATTGTCTTCATCGGTATTGTCGTCATCTCATTGTCAAAGAAAACCACTCCGTCTATGAGTTTCCTGTCTTGAACAACAGTAAAAAAATAACCAAGATTCTTTCTTTCTTCTTTTTTACAGAAATATCCTCTTTTTTGCTTATTCGTCTCCATCAGGTTTTCCCTTTCCTCCCATCATTCATAAGAAAGTAATGAATGTGAGCCCTGTCTTGGTGCACGAGTGAAAGAGAGCAAGAAACGACGATGACAATGGAGACTACAAACCAAAAGAAGAAGAAGAAGAAGAAGAAAAAACAGAAGAAAGATAGAAAATAACAAAATAGAAAACAAGAAATAAAAATGGCCCTGTAAACGCACAAAACTGACACATACATAAGCAAAATAAGTGAACCATAGCTGGTTCGAATAACAACAAGAAATGTGTCAATAATAAAATGATTGATCTATAAAGTACTCGAAAAATAAAACCCCAGAAAAGAGAAGAAAAATTTTCTCATCCTACTAAGAAGTTACATTGTTCAATGTTACACTGAATTTGTCTATCATATACACAATTTGTTTTATTTTATTTACGTTTACTGATAAAAACACAACAAGAAGAAGAAACCTCTTAGAAAATAGAATAAAATAATGATTGCGATTTACAGAATGATGTCGTTGTTTTGATTATGGAAGTAGTAGCTATCGTTGTAGCAAACACGGGAAGGAAAGTGAAGGATGTCGACAACTAATTCTACTACTACTAGTACTACTACTACAACAAGCACCAACATGACTGAGTCCGCTCGTTGTCAACAACGACAACAACCCACATACAAAGGCACACGCTCGCACAAGATATAGAGACGGCGAGGGGAGAGAGAGAGAGAGAGAGCGAAGAAAAAAAAGAGAAGAGTATTATTTATAAAATAATCATCGATGCTGATTTCACTTTTTTTCTTCTCTGCTCCACAAATAACGCCTTGCACCGTACGTGACTACCGAAATGGCTTACACTTGACTGGACGGAAAGACAGATAACACTTTAGTTTTGTCGCCATTCATTAAGTCATCTACATTCATTGTTTGTTGTCGCGACACGATCGTCTTCGTTCTCATCATCTAATAAATCCAACCATTTTATTGTTAGTCGTTGTATTTCCTGTATTATTTTATGGAATTCTGGCGCAAGATGAAGTTGCGATGGGTAACTACCGAAATCTGATAAATGATAGCCAAACTTATGATTGATTGATTGATTGATTAGGTGATTGATTGATCATATAGGATCGATCAAGACATATTTATACAAATATCTATATACAAAAAGAAAAGAAAAAACAGCAAAGTCGAGTGATGAGGATAACTACATTGCTTTGAGTCTGGTTGTTTTTTTCTCTGCTATATCATATACATATGCGTATATACGACTAACGATTCTATTTGATTTCTCTTTTTATAATAGGATTCGAACGTGACAACTGTGTTAGATGATTATACGGCACGTAGTTCACAAGAACTATCTGTAAGTAAGGGACAACACGTTCGCGTCGTACAACGGCAGCCACCTAATGCGCCCGATTGGTGTCTTATACGTTTATTGAACGATCACAATAATCCATCGAGTCCATCATCACTTGCTACTTCATCAACAACAATCACAACTGGTTCATTTGATTTATCATCGCCACCGCCATCCTCGTCATCTTCAAAATATATTGAAGGCCTTGTACCAGCAGCTATTCTCAAAGCAACTAAATCGTCAGCATCAAATACTCATCCACTGCCACCATTAGCTCTTTCAACAAGCACTAATAAAAGTGAGCAAGGTAAAAAAGAATTGCAAAAATTCTCCTCAAGTTATGAATATGTTGCTTTTCGTATGTGGTTATCAGTAATTCTACTCTTGCAAAAATATTCTTATTTATTGTAATCAAATATAGAATGGTTTTTTTCTGGAATTGGACTGGTATTCCCATATGAGAATAGAACATAAGCACAAATTTCTCTTGTCATCAAGAGATATATAGTTATTTTCTTGGCTGTTCTATTATTATTATCCTCGGAAAACAAATAAATTTTATTTATTTAGATGCCATTTTGAATAATGCAGACGATCCTCAAAATAGACAACAACAATCCGCAGCTGTTCATTTTAGTAAACGTAAAGCTAGTTTTAGGTAATTGTCTTTTCTTTCTCCGAATTAAATCAAAAAAGCAAATGAATTATTTTTTTTGTTATTCCTAGGCGAATTCTTAAAAATCCAGTTCGGCGTCTTAGTTTGAAAGATAACAGTAGTAGTAGTAGTAGTAGTAAAGATGTGAAAACTCCAACACCACGTGATTTAATAGCTGCATCGACATATATCATATCAACAGATAGTGCCGATGGTGTATCGAATAATAATAGCAATAATAAAAAACAATCCATATCATCGAATTCCACAACATCAGCGGCAGCATCAAGACTCAAAGTATATTCTATAAAAGTTATATTTAGATTTATTGTCTATTTCTTTTTTTCTTTTTCAGGCATTCACATTTGTAAACGCCGAAGATTTAACGTTGTTTCCTGATGATACGGTATGGTGTCTTTTGTTTCGATGAGACAATTTCCGTTGTAGATATGTTTTTTTGACAAGCTTGCAATTATATTTTGTCATGTTGAAAAAAAAACTATGATGTCTTAATAGTAGGTTTTGAGTAAGAAGAAAAGGTCAGGATATTATAATAGAGCCATTCATTTTTCAAGACAGCTATTTCTTAAAGAAGTCAACTAAAAAAATTTGATGTCATTTGACATTCATTGGTATATATCTGTATAGAAAACTTCTGTTTTGAAACAAAACAACAACAAAGAATAACGGAGATGAAGAAAAATTTTAATTTTTCTGCCATATATTGACTTGTACCAGAAGTAACATTAGAGTTATACCCATTTTCTTCTTATGCAATTCTTTGCTTCGGGGTGGGTTAAATCGCATGCATATGAATATACTGTGAGAACGAACAAAAATAGAATAACACAAACAGATTGTTGTGATGTATATCTGTTACGTTGTCCTCATCGTACTCTTTTTTTCCTACGAGTAATAACTACTAGTACTGGCCACTGTTCTCGTCAAATGAATAAGCGTATATCCATATTTTTCTTTCTGTTCGTTCGTCTTATTCTCAAAAGTGAGTTTCTTTCATGTACAAAAAACGAAAGAAAGAAAGAAAGAATAACGAACACATTTCTTTTTCTTTTCGTGTACGGAATTTTTTTTTTCTTCTTCTTCTTCTTTATATTATAATGTATGTTTTCGTTTGACATCGCCATCTTTCTGTCATTCGAATTATTATTTGCTTATACTCGAAAAGCTTATTTAAGTTGTGAGCATATAGACTTTAATTTTGAAGAATAGTTGAAAAAATCTAAGGCATTAGGAATAAAGATGCCACGTCTTCCATGGACAAAAAAGTATAGACTAATACCATCGGCAAAAAAATGGACTATTCGAAAAAATGTAAGTTTTGTTTTTTGACATATTTTCCATGTTAACACTCAAAAAGCACGCACATTGGTTGAAGCAAATCAGAAAAAAAAGAAGAAGAAAACCCGTTCTCGGAAAGTGATGATGCTAGCTTTCGGCACCCATCAACTGCCACAGAAAAAAAAAGAAAATTTGGTGTCGCCATCAGACCCAAGAGAATGAAAGAGGAAGTAAAAGCGTAATTCGATGCTCCTTGTGTCTATCAGAAATAGCCTCCTAGTGATCAAAGAATATATTCATATATGAGATGACGATGTTCCTCTTTCTTGAAATATAAAAGCATATTCACTTTGTTTCGAGTTAGATAAAAGAAGAAGAAGAAGAAGAAGAAGAAGACACAGAACTCAAATTTGTTCGTCTATTCTAAGAAATTTTCTTATCAATAAATATGAATTTTTCGTTTTCATGTCAGAATTCGGCAAGTAAATTTATGGATGGTACTAGTGGTATGAATGGCGTATTTAAATTAACTGGATCATCATCATCAAGTGCAACAACTATTGTATCTCCATCAACAACACTTACTGGCGATGACCTAGAAAATGATGTTATTGAAGTACCACCACCCATGGATATTCAAGCTCAACCAAAACTATCTGCTGATGCAAATGCCGATAAAGTCGCAACTGACGAAACTTCATCACTCGTAAGTAATCTATGATCTTTTTCTTCTGTATGCCAAAGGGCTCATTCTTTTCTTTTTCGAAAATCACGTACATATGTTTGATGATGGATTGCGTTCGTCTCTTCTTATTCAGATCAGGTGACGCCCACAAGAAAATCGTGACATAGAAAATTGAAGATATATTTTAGTTATAGTTAGAACAGTTACAATAGTAAAGAGCAGTCGCTTTCTACTGTTCCCTCTCGTTTCTTCGATCCTATATATATATATATATATGTATATATGAATATTGTAGTGCAAAACAATGTAGGCGCTATTTCAACACATCCA
This sequence comes from Rotaria socialis, assembly GCA_905331475.1. Lineage (NCBI taxonomy): Eukaryota > Metazoa > Rotifera > Eurotatoria > Philodinida > Philodinidae > Rotaria > Rotaria socialis. The sequence goes on along the minus strand of CAJNYU010000987.1, from coordinate 16,655 downwards.
TTACATATTTAGAAAACAACAACAACAACAACAAAAATATAGCTAATCAAGTGCATATAAAAGAAATAATAGAAAAATTCTTATATTGATAAGGTTCAAAGAAAAATATTCACCTGAAGTAATAATGTTTTCGTCTTTTTGGCGCATGTTTATATGTTCATTAATCATGACCGACATATAAAACGTATGTGTATATTATGAGACAATTACTCATATCAAAATAAGTAACAACAATACATTGTCGTTCAGCATAGAACGAGAATGTTCGGCTCCCTTTCATTCAATTCCTCTCGTCATATAATTACATTGCTTGTTGCTACTACTTCTCCTGTTGCTGATACTTCATCGGCCGGAACGCGCGCCTGCGTATACACATGCACACATAGAAAAATGTGTCGGCAAGAACAGTAGAGAAGATGATGAGCGTGCGCATTTTTTCGCGCTCGCTCCCGAATAATCGCAATAATATTGTTAGGCTACCGAGCGAGGCCAAACGACAACGGGACCAGTTGATAGTAGCTGTTTTTCTTTCTTTCTTAGTTGCTTTCCTTCTCTTTCGCATTATTTTCTTTTCCACATACCCTCTTACTCTCAGTTCTTTTTTTGCTACTGTGCTACGTTATTGCATTGTTGGTGAATGAAAAAAAAAAGATTGTCTTATGTTTACTATCGACGACAATTGACGACGTTATAATATCATCTTCTATGACATTTTCGTTTAATATAAAAAAAATAACGCCGACGATTGCCCTATTAACGATAACATTATTTTGAGATACGACGTGCACATTTTTCAGTTTTGAGCATCTCTAATATTACCTTAAAAAAGAGCGAGTCTCTTTCTTTCTCTCTCTCTCTCTCTCGCTTTTGTCTTTTACATTCTGTCGGCAATATTACACCTACTACTAACTTCAGAAAAGTCGACGGGCGTACATTTCCGCTCGGTAGAAGACAGACCGACGACAACACCACTACAACGAAGAAGAAAAAAGAAAATCTTAAGCCAAAAACAGTATTTAGAACAAAAGAGAGAAAGAGAAAGAAGGCACTAACAAACAAACGAAACAAAACAAAACCACGGAGATCAATACCGTTGTAAGAAAATTGGTTAATACGATTGCACTGGAGTCGTTCAGAAGCAACAGTGCTAATGTAACATCGCGTTTGCGTAAAATACGCGCACCACCATTAACACCTGTCAGTCAAACTGAAGATGATTCGGTCATTGCTCGACTTGTCCAACGTGTTGTAAGCTATTAGATTTTGTTTATTGTTATGCAATGAATAAAAATAATCAACGATTAATACTATAATTCAATTGTAGTTATTTCTTGTTTCTTCTTCTTTTCATTTATAGGCACCTATCAGTATTGTTACTGGACTTTCAGCAAGTGATTTCAATATCCCAGGTGCCTTGTCAGTGACAACGCCGGCCGTCAATGATGCATCGACAACGAGTAGTTCGGTGCCACCGTCAAGTATTCTACAACAATATCCATCAACAATACCGGCATCATCATCTCTTTCGTCATCTCCGTTGTCAACAAGACCAAGAACGACAACGAATACCGATTCATTATTACCTTCATCATCAACAACAACAACAACAACAACAACTGTGATTTCAAATGATAATCTTAATGAACAAACCGATGAAATATCTTTACATGATACTGATACAAATATTGATTCATCATTAACAGCACAAAGTTCAGTAACAACCAACGATGAGCCAGTTGATGATCGAACAAAATACGGTGAAAAACGAAGGTATAGAATTTAAAAAATTGAAATAAAATCTAACTGTAAATCTTTAGACATAATATTGTCGAATTAATTGAAACTGAAAAAGAATACGTCAAAGACTTGGCATTGATCGTTGAAGTATGCTAGAAATAAAAATACTTGCCTGCTTTTTTTATTATTCTTATTTATTGATCTTCACTTTGCTTTCTAGGGTTATATGAATGTTCTTGAAAATGATAAAGATATTAAAAAGCCAGCAGGTCTTGTTGGTCTTGAACGTGTTGTTTTTGGTAATGTGCAAAGAATTTATGAATTTCATCGAGAGTAAGTTTAATAATCAAAATTTTTTTCATTAACATTTACTATTCATATCTTTTCTTTTTTGCTTTAAAGTACATTCTTACCACAGCTTGAACAATGTATTGAAAATCCTGATATACTCGGTCGATTATTTACCGTAGGAGAAACAAAAAAAAAATTTCTTTGCGTCTTATTGTTATCTTTTCTATAGACAAATCGATTTAGTCCTTATGTACGATATTGTGAGAACAAACCACGTTCAGAATACATTGTTTCTGAATATCATGATTATTTCGAAGTAAGTGTTCTTTGTTTTTTCCTTTTCTAATCAATTAAAAACAAAATATCACGTAAACTATATGTAATTACGTATCCCGAGAAATAATTAAAGATCATCCAGTTGGAAATGTTACACGTATATATATTTATATGATTAGTCATTATAAAATTTTTGCCTTTTCCTCTTTTATTATTAAACATAAATGTTTCCTTTTTCAATCGTCTACATATATATTCAAGATAACAAAATATAAATGTATTCAACCAATAAATGAAATGAGACAAACTGGAAATTCTATTATGCATAAAAGATCACGTCTAGAGAGAGAAAAACAACATTCATGCTGTTCTCAACTAACTGTTTCCGCTATGGTGACAGAGAAAGATATATATATATATATACAATAGTTGTAGCCAAAAAAAAGAAAAGCAACAAGTTTTCACAATCATAACATCGGATCAAATGCAAAAACAAAGACAAAACAAAACAAAAATACTATTTTCAATAAATCTACAACTATCATTTCATTTATGATACAAATTATAATATCATTTTTCCTATAAATAAATAAATCGAGCACGAAATTCTTGTTATTGTCTAGAAGATGATATATACAAATAAAAAAATCTAAAGTAATTTCCGATAGTTGTCTCCTTCCTTTAGTGAGGATATTTTTGCACTTGTTTTCTGAGTTCAATATTTTTCTTCTTCTATCTATTACAAAAAAATTTTCTTCAGGAAATTCGTAAAAAACTCGGTCAAAAATTACTTGTGTCGGATTTATTAATAAAACCAGTACAACGTATAATGCGTTATCAATTATTACTCAAAGAAATACTCAAATCAACCGAGCGTATGCATGATGAACCACGTGCTATACGTAGTGCATTACAAGTTATGATTGAAGTACCACGATTAGCCAATGATATGATGAATGTTGGTCGTATTAAAGATTTACCAACAAATGTCCATCAATTAGGTGAACTTAAATTACAAGATATGTTATCTGTTAGTGAACCAATATCAAAAGAAACCAAAGATGCGAAAGAAGCGGAAAAGAAATTAAAAGAGCGACGAGTATTTTTATTTCAACAAGCAATGGTATTCTCAGAGGAACTGCCGGCTAAAGATAAATATTCAAGTCCAAATTATATTTATAAATATGATTTAAAAGTAAATAGAATAATAATTGAAGAAAAAGAAGCATAACATGTTGTTGTTTTTTTCATTTTAGATCAATAAATTACAACATAAAGAATTTAAACGCAACAAAGAATCATTTCAATTTACATTAGTCGAAGTTGATGTTGGTAATACACGTCGAGTTGTATGTCAATGTAAAGATGATGAACAATATGAATTATGGGTTACGAATGTAGAGAAAGTGCTTCAACGTCAGATGGATCTTATTATAGGTACAAAAATTCTTTCAAACAAAAAAAACGAATTTAAAAACAAAAACTATTTTCTTTTGATTTTCAGCTCTTACTAATCCAACAGCTGCTCTACAAAAAGAGTACGTATTTTGATTGAATTTCATTTCATTTTTATATTCTTCATTTCTCTATTAGTCCTCGTTCTAAGTAAAACTAATACTCGGTAATATATATGTATATATATATATATATATATATTACATGTACATACACACACAGATCAATAAGAGAGAAAAGAAAAAAACTTATTTTCCGTAAGATAAACAAATAAATGGTCTCCGTGTGCATCCTTTTTAATTTTTGGATGCATTTATTACCACCACTACCATTGATTTCTTCCATTCCTAAGCTTTTCCATCTGTATGATTGATTAGTCTTGTTTGCATGTTGTTTTTTCTGAAATATTTATCTCCAACTAAAGCCTGCCTGTTCTTCTTCGCCTTCTTGTTATTCGTCGTTTGTCTACTTTTGTTATGTATGTTAAATGTAAATCATAGGTTATTGACATGGGAATTACCTGAATGGCGACAATCAGGTCAACGACATATAAACACTAGTGCTCATACCTTTGTTTCAACGCATTCCAATATTTGATTTTAAAACCAAAAAAAGCAAGAAACGCCAAATTGCTCCTGCGAGCTTGTGATTGTTTTTTATTCATCTAAGCTTTTATGCGCTCTGCTCTATTCTTAATAATTTAAAAACAATGAAAGCATATTTAGAATTGTTTTAATAAATGAATTTAATATATTTTTAGGCAAGATTCGTCGATGTCATTGTTTATACCAAATTTATCAACACCAACAACTCGAAATCAAATTAAAAAATCGATGTCTGATCGTCCTAATAAATCACCTGAATCACTATCACCAACACATCTTTTATCGCCATCACCAAAACTTCCGACTCCATTACTATCACCATCACGTACATCATCGAATTCGGACGGATCATCGCCAACACCAACAACAGAAAATTCGAATAAAAAATCATCGTTTAATTTATTTGATTCGATTTTACAACGTTCAATAACAAAACCATTAACAATAAATACTTCAACACATCATGATGTAGCTCAGCCGAAAAAATTAGGAACACCATTATCATCATCGTCATCCATGTCTAACACACAATTGCCTGAACAAGCTCGTTGTTTACATAGTTATAATGCAATAAAAGAGGATGAAATATGTGTTCACAAAGGTGAATATGTACAGATTGTTGCTGCTAATCAAGATAATCGATGGTTTGTTCATCGGGACGCTAATCGGACATCGCCAGCTGCTGAAGGCTGGATACCAGGATTTGTTCTTGGACTTAAAAATCCTAATTCAACATTGCATCAAACATTATCTTCATCTTCACCAGTATCATCATCTTCATCATCATCTTCCCAGCAGCATCCAAGTTTATCATTATCAGCTAATAGTCTTCATCGTTTAACTACAACAACGACATCATCATCATCAACGGCTCATCATCCAACTATTACCTATGAATCAACTTTACCTCCTAAACCTCAAACGAGTACTTGCGATAAGGTATAAAAATAAATCTCTTTTTTTTTCTTCTTCTTCTTCTTCTTCTACGAATGTGTATGCAAGACGAAGTTACGAATCTCTGTTATAATTTTTTTATGCGAGCAGCAATCAAATATACTATATCTTTCTTTATGTATTATATACTATATTTTGTTTGTATTTGTGTGTTTTTTTTCTCTTTTCGTGTATTTTCTCAATCTGCAAAAAAACTAATGTATGTGTATGTCATTGTGTGGTTTTGTTTTCTTTTCTTTCTCTTCTCTTCTCTTCTTCTGCTCGCTTCGCGTACTATATAGCAGCTCACGCAAACATGTTGTTTTATTTCTTTTTCTCATTTTTTTCTCTGTTATCTTTGTTCCGACAAAATATTAATGATGATCAATTAAAAATATGAGATTGAATGAAGATAAATTTACTGAAAAAAAAACAGACAAAAGATATACATATATTATGAACTAAATGCTTTTGATAAAAAGAAAAAACTTCTCAGTGATTGGTAAAAACGAATTTGTTTATCATCCAGGGAGATGCAAACTGACGATGTTAATATACATCGTGTAATCATACGTGTATTTATCTTTGCGTTGTGTTGTGTTTGTTTGTTTCAATATCGTTTCTTTGCTGTTGTTGTCTATCTTCTGGATGTTAGATGTTTTTAGAAATGAAGCGATGATTCTATTCGTATGTTTTATATTGTAGCGTCTCAGTGGTGTTCTACGATATAGTGGACCTGAATTGAATATATCTGTACATGATCGAAGTGTATTTCTTGGTCAACCTTTGATTCTTCAAGGTCATGTTCTTGGCAATCCACGACCAGCTGTTGTTTGGCAACATCCACATGGCCATGCATTAGCTGATGATGGTGTAAATATCTATACACATTATGGAGATGATGGGACAATTCATCTACAAGTAATTATTTTATCTTGAAATATAAAAGATGATTTATGACGTGCTGTTAAATAACTTTTTAGATTCGTTCGATATCTATGCAAGATACTGGTATCTATGAATGTACAGCTACAAATCCTCAAGGTACTGTTTCACAACAAATTACTGTACAAGTAAAAGGTAAATGATTGTAAGCATATGGCATTTTTCGTGAAAATTTTACAATTGATTTTCTTAGATTCAACCGATCATCATAAACTTGAACAGGTTCGATGGTCAGCAAAATATCGGCCCAATGAATATCGTGAATTGAATGAAATAGCTCGGTAAATTATTATTTCTTTTACTTTAACAACAAAAATATCTTATTGTTGCTATAATAGAGGACGTAATTCAATTGTTCGTCAATGTATTCATATATCAACCGGTGATGTGTGTGCAGTGAAACTGATATCGAAAAAAATTATTTCACATGAACGTGCTCTACATGAATATGCTCTTGTTTCATCTATACGTCATGATTCAATTATACGAGTATTTCAATTTATTGAAACTAGCTCTTCTTCGATAATTATTTCTGAATTGTACGATCAAATATTAATTTTGTTTTATTCTAGAAAATATCTTTTTTTTTTGTTTTCGTAGGATATCCGGTGGACGGCTATTTGATTATCTCTGTTTACAATCGATCATAATTGAACAGAATATAGCAAAATATTGCCGACAATTATTAGATGGAGTCAAATATTTACATCATTGCAAAATTGTTCATTTAGATATACAGGTAAACAATTGTTTGTTTAATAATAAGAGTTTCCTTGTTGATATTTAGCCGGAAAATCTTCTTATCAATACTGAATATGATCAAGTCAAATTATGTGATTTTGGTGATTCAATTCGTTTATCAAATATGAAATATGTTCATCGTATGAGTGGAAATATTGAATTTGCTGCGCCAGAACTAATTCATGGAAATATTCCTGTTCATTATAAAACAGATATCTGGTAAAAAGAAACAAACTCTCTCATTAATTATTAACTTTATTTTCAAAGGTCAATCGGTGTGATTTTATATACGTTACTATCGGGTCTTTCGCCATTTCTCGATGAAACTGATGAACAAACATGTGCCAATATAATCAATATTGACTTTAATTTTCCTGAAAGTCAATTTCCCTATGCATTTCAAGCTGCAAAAGAATTAATTCAAATCATATTTGTTCGCGAACCAAAGTAAGATTTGAAACACGCAGAAAAATTCGAATAGTTTACATACATTTTCTTCCTATTTTTTAAGTAATCGTCCATCAGCAAGTGAATGTCTATTGAACGAATGGCTTCATCATGCTGGCCAATATCAAATTTCAACAACTAATTTAAATAATTTTATTGAACGAAGAAAAATTTTAAGTGAAAAATCTTAGTTAATTCATGAACAGTTTATCGCTGAAATGAAATTTTCCTTTTTTTCTGTCTCTCTCATGTGTTTACCTATATATGTGTATGTTGCGTGCAATTTTTCTTCTCTACTATTATTATTATTATTATTATTATTACTATTGTTGTTACTATTCAATATTGTAGATAAATCATGTTTGTTAGTATTATTTTTCTAAGTATTATTGTTAGTTATGCTCAATCACAGATTGAACTTACTTTACCACCGTTACCTTATGAATATAATGCACTTGAGCCAGTTCTTTCGGAAAAATTAATGCGATTGCATCATGATAAACATCATCAAGCATATACAACGAAAACTAATGCTGCACTTAATGCCATGGCTACTGACGAAACATCGGATGATCAATCCAAAGAGTTAGCTAAACTACCTATCGAAGTTATTCTTACTCAAATTCAACGTATACCAGAAAAATATCAATCGACTTTAAGAAACAATGGTGGAGGTTATGTCAATCACAAGCTTTTCTTTTCTATGTTACGTAAACCAACAGCGACAGCTACGGAAAATCAACCAACAGGTCCACTGTTTGATGCTATTGAAAATAGTTTTGGTTCATTTGATAGATTCAAAGAAATGTTTACTTCTGCATCAGTAAACTTGTTTGGTTCCGGTTGGGTTTGGCTCTATATAAACGCACCAACAAAACAACTTACTATTAACGCCACTATGAACCAAGATAATCCGTACATATCAATTGGTTGTTTCGTTTTCTACTGTTTTTTATTATTATTATTATTTAGAACTATGTTCGACAAAGATCGTGTTATTCTTCTAGGTATTGATGTCTGGGAACATGGTAAGTGTAGAAATATTGCAAAAACAAAATCGAGTCATCATTCACGCATTTAGCTTATTATCCAGTTTATGAAAATCGTCGTAATGAATATGTTGATAACTTTTGGCGTATAATTAATTGGTCTTTTGTTGAATCGCTTTTTACTCAAGGAACTGCTAGACATAGTGATCTTTAAATAATAAAACATTTCTATTGTTGATTTTAATGTATGTATTGAGTTGCGTACGACGAATATTTTCTTTTTGCAGAATAAAATAAAATGAAACGACTTGGTATTGTTTGGTTTCGAAATGATTTACGATTACATGATAATGAAGTAGGTCAATTTTTTGTCGATGTTTTTAAATAAAAACTATTCTTGTCCTTGCACAGCTACTTGCATGGGCTCATGCGAATAATGATTATGTAAATCATATGTACTGTTTTGATCCACGTCAAATAACAGATAAAACATACAAATGTGATTTTGTCAAATGTGATAAATATCGATTGAAATTTCTCATTGAAACGATTGAAAATCTCAATACATCTTTGATTAGCAATGGCAGGTATGAATTGTCCTTCGGATGTTTTTCGCGGTAGACTATTTGCCATTTTTGTAGTGGTCTTTTGACCTATCGTGATACACCAGAGAATGTGTTCAAGCAATTGATTCAACAATATAAAGATAAATTTGAAATCTCAATTGGTTTTCATCAAGAAGTTACACAAGAAGAAACTGATGTTGAAAAAGCAATACGTCAATTGGCTCGTGATAATAATGTTCATGTCAAAGAATTTTGGACAACAACATTGTATCATCCTGATGATTTACCCTATAATAATCCTAAAGCGTATGTTCGTTATCTCTCTGTGTTGAGTGCGATAGTTTTTTTTGTTTTCTATTAGTTTTCCTGATGTTTTTACACAATTTCGAGTAGCACTAGAAAAACAAAATGTTCGAGCAAGAAGTTTGACCAATATTCCTGATAAATTCAAACCATTACCCGATGGCAGTATTGTTACATTTATACCAGCTTTAGCTGATTATGGATATTCGAGTATGAGCAATTATTGTTAACGTGGTTCCAAATTACTTTTAATTTCCTAGATGTGACTGTACATTCAAGTAGTGTATTTCCATTTACCGGTGGTGAATCATCAGCACTTGCTCATCTACATTCTTATATTTGGGAGAAAAACCTAGCTAAATCTTACAAACAAACTCGAAATAGTTTAACTGGTTGTGAGAATTCAACAAAATTTTCTCCATGGTTCGATGACATACCGTCTATCTATTTATCTCTAGCTTATACTACCTATTAGGTTAGCAAATGGATCATTATCTCCACGGAAAATATGTGTTGAATTAAAAAAATATGAAAATGAACAAGGTGCAGCTGATGCTGGATATTGGATTATATTTGAATTACTTTGGCGTGATTTTTTCAAATTTACTGCTTTGAAATATGGTGCACGACTTTTTTATGGACGTGGTCTAAAATCTAATCCCTATGATTGGAAACATGATCTACAACAATTTGAAGCATGGAGAAGTATGTGTATTTCGATTGTAGAACTTCTATGTAAGACAGTAACTATGATTGTTTTTTTGCAGCTGGTACTACAGGTGTTCCATTTGTTGATGCTAATATGCGTGAGTTTATGAATACTGGTTGGATGTCAAATAGAGGACGACAAAATGTTGCAAGTTTTCTAACAAAAGATCTTAGTATTGATTGGCGGTATGTTTTAAAGCTGATTTAGGTTAAAGTATTTGTATCGTTGTATATTAGATATGGAGCAGTATGGTTCGAATCAATTTTAGTAAGATTTTCATTTTTTGTTGTTGTAGCGTTTCTGATCTTTCTTATTAAGATTGATCATGATGTTTGTTCAAACTATGGCAATTGGGTGTATGTTGCTGGTATTGGTAATGATCCACGAGAAAATCGACATTTTAATATGATCAAACAAGCATTTGATTATGATTCTAGTGTAAGATGATTGGGTAGGATTTGATATCAATGAAATTTACTGTTTCAGGGTGAATTTGTACGTACATGGTGTCCAGAATTAGCTCGATTACCAAATGAATACATTCATACACCTTGGTTAGCTCCATCACATATTTTGAAAGATGCAGCTGTTGAGCTTGGTGTTAATTATCCTCGACCCATTATTGTTGTACCACAATGGAACCAACAAGTAAGCCCTTTTCTCTCGATATAGCAATATTGTTCATGTAAATATTGCTATTTTCTAGTCACAAAATTGGCGAACATCATTACAAAACCAACATCATACACAACAACGTGGCATCGATTTTTATTTTAAAAAGCCCGAAAAACGACATTAGTCATCAATTTTTAAATCTCTTGTTATTCTTTAAAGCTTTGAAAGAAAATTTATTAAAATATGTCGACAGAGAAAAATCCTAATTGCGACAAGCAATTTAAAGTCTTGTCTGTTGATTGTAACTACCTGAGTACATATAGGCACTTCCAATAGATTACAAATTGCAGTGATATTTTTATGTTTCAACTATAATAACTTGACTACCATTGGTAAAATTCTTTTGGGGTCTGACGCATCAAATTCATAACGGGAAAACATAATACGTGTTTGTCTCTGATTTTAATATTTATCATTTCTTGTCTACCAATCGTTATCATTGCTGTCAGAAGCACAACATCTAGAATAGTCTTTCTCTTTTTATCCTTTCTAGTTAGCCAATGCAGGCATTAAATTCTTTAACTTTCTTAGAGTTCGGTATCCAATAGCAGAAGCTGGACAATGCTCCTTCCGGGGCTGGTTCGGCTGCGCGAACTTTGATGGGTTGTAAATGGAATGTTTCAAGAGAGGTAGTGTGTCTACTACTGTATACTAAGTTTTCTCAGGAAAGTGACTTTGTGAACGAATAGAAAAGAGACTATTTTTACTAGTTTTTTCAGTAATTTCCGAAAAAATTTCAGTTCAGTTATATTTTTAAAATATTTTTACAACCATAAAACAAAGATGTCAGACATACTAAATATAGTACACTTTCTGCCATACTGTCCCTTCATACTTTTTACTTGTTCTATGTTGAATCAATGTTGACCCTGCGATCCTTCATATGTGCCTAAAGCAATCGAAAATAAAGCAAATATAAATATAAATATTAACTTGAATATGATGGGTTCGATTAGAATCTAGGAAAACAGCGAAAAATATCTTACCCATTGATTAGCTAGATTAGTCCAGTAAAGACAATATTAAACTTCTTAAAAGAGAGAAGCTGTCAAGAAGTATCATGTAGCAGATATACTTTCTTCAGTTAGAATCGAGAAAAACACGAGGGATTATCATATATATTGGGGTTGTGTCACGATTATTGATGGGTTGTCGCAACCTCAACAACCACCGTTCGAGTCAGCCTTGGTTTCTTCTAATGTCAAAAACAGAAGATACAAATTTGCAAAATTGTTCTTTCTTTGATTTGGAGATAAGTGTAGCAAGAGATTTTATGCGCTGTTTTTAAAGAAAAAATCTTCATTATTCAATCTATCATGTTTCCGATGGTATTATCCTTTTCTAGCGAGAAGAATATCTACAAGTGGCAACTTTTTAAGAATCCTTTACATTTAGCATTTTGAAATGAGTAGGATATATGTAATAGACGTGATTCTTTGAATTCTATCGTGAAAACTCTATGCTACGGTTTGTGAAATTAATCCGAAAGAAGTTATTCCTACTAGAACTCCATTAGAGTATGTTGGCATATTTCTAACGAACATTTCTTGAATGGTCATTAGTATATGATGAGACTATTTTTGCTACATTTGGTTTTTGTTGACGGTAAATAACTTCATTTTTAGAAAGAGCACTGTTGTGGTATTGAAGTGACGCTAATAATTGAACCAGGATTTCAACTTACCGAAAAATATTTCATGTTTACACCTTATAGTACTCTAGCTGACTGCAAATTACTACCCTATCTACGGACATTAATGGCATTCTATACAAGAATATACTTTTAGTATTTTGTAGTTCATCGGTATTGATTATGCTTCGCAGGTGGAGTTCAGTTATTATTGCTCGTCGAGCTATACTCTCATCATCACAATCATACTCCCTATCATAATGAGTCTCACACTAGTCATTTCGTATATCAATGAAGATTATAGTGGTATTTGTTTGTCATACACTGATGCTGCCGCTACAATCATGACTATATGTCAGGCTATTTCGGCTAATTACGTTCCACCATTGATCATGGTAGTTGTTGGCAGAGGCGGTGGAACGATCTTAGTCTAGAGTAGACTCACATTTTTAGCAAAATGATGTGTGCCCATGTAAAAATACAGGATTCAAATTTGATTATTATCATAAGGTTTTAATTTTTTTTTCTGTATGATAAATGAAAACTTTTAACGTAGTTTGCACCAGTTACACTCTAGCGTTTATGAAGTCTTCATCGATTGTAGTCAGTGTCAATCGTGTAATCCATGAAATTTCAATTTTTTAGCTTGCTTTTTGAGAGAACCGTTTATAAATGGATTAAAAACTCACCATTATAAGAAATTCTTAATTCATTTCAATCTGATTCCAGCTCTAATTTTGTATTTATGGTTGTGAACGAGTTGAAAAGTATTTTATTCTTTTTTTAGAATAAAGATCATTGTTGATTTTCTGCCTAGATTTTGATCATTTATAGACGTGATAACTATCTAATGCATGATTGCACCCGAGACCATAGAAACTAACCAAGTAACTGAAAAGGATTATTGAAAAAGGCACTATAAAAAATAATCTGACAAGAAAAAGAACTATTCCGTAGCTAAAAAGTGTTCCTCTCTTGATTTTTTAAAATAAAATCGGTACAAAATGCTGGATCAAGTTGATAGCGAGATTTTTATGGTTTTAATAATCACATTTCTGCTCATAATCCTAAGTCATTGTTAGGATTATTTGAATTGTTAAATAGAATTTCAATAAAAGATGAACTTCCTTTAAAACTAGTGGGCTTCGCGTTTTATTGTGAAAGAAAGATAAACCCTGAATTTGTTTATCCGGTATCACGATAGGAACGGAGTAATAGTTTTCAAGTATTTAGTAATACAGTGGAAACCGGGAAAAACTAAAAATTTCACCGATTCAGTAATCGACTCTATTACAGCCACTAGCCGGCGACTTTTTCGAAGCCAGAAAACGGCATCGTACCGAAATTCAACTTGCGCGATTATTATTATGCCAAGTACTTAATTATCTCATATTTTCCTTGCCTATTGGTATTTCATACACATTGTCTATGACCAATTCTAGCATGCAAACAGCATTGTTTGGCTTTATTATAAACATATTTTCTTTATGGAAGCAATTTTTCCATGTTACAATTTTCTTCTTATACATTCTCACGGCAAATGTATATAGACGTGCATTGATACGTATACGTATAATACATTGTCGTATGAATCACCATCGCCGACATCATACGCATACTAATATTAGTAGCATAACTCATCCGGGTGGATGTATAGCAACTTTCCACTAGCCAAAACACAGAATCATGAAAAACACCAATGATCTAATTAGTGTTGTATAATAAATGTTGTTATCATTTAAGGCATTATTGTTTTCTATCATATTTCATTTAATAAATAGCATCTGAATTTCACTAGTAGATGGGTGTGGGTGATTATATCTTTTTATTCTTTATTTTCACCCAGACAGGCACACTCGCATCCACTTTTTAGAAAATACCCACTCTGAGACCAATTTCAACAGGCCTTTGTCAACACAAAAGAAAATTTCTAAGTGATCTTTGTTGTTTGAAAAATTTTCAAGGTTCTTTTTTTGTATGATGTTAAAACACGTCTATGAGAAAATTATTTTTCTGTGCGTTCTGTTTGCCTCAGAATTCTTCCAACATGAGTGTAGGAGAAACGTAGCAATCTCATTCACTTTGTTTTCGACACATGAGATTGCTTGCATTCATCTGCATATTGTTTTTGTGGTCTTCAAATTGCGTCTTATTTAGCGTCAATAGTCAGTACTTACCCGAAGAAAGCCTGGGTTGGACCGACGCCTCGTACATATTAACAGAGCGAGTTAAGTATGAACCTATACAATTTATTCCTTGCTACGGTGTTCGGCTTTTTTCACTAAACATCCCTGACACGTATCTTCTACGGACACATTTTTACTTTTCGCTGCTCATAAGTCTTATCTTGTTAGAGAATTATTGGCACTCACACCCACACCCCACACACCCTGAAACATATTTTTATTTTGATGGTGGATAAGTCTCGAATGGGAACGACGTATACCCTCATCCCCGTGCCTCCAGAGTACACGAAGCACAGTAGACTCTATGTGAAATGTATTTAATAATTTTTGAGAAAGTCAAGTAAGCTTGGATTTTGAAACAAAATAAGAATAAGAATTGAGATAAGAGTGTATACAATTGGTTGGCCGTCTCAAATAAATCAGCAGACAAGACAGCATGTTGTTTCTCTTATCTTTATCAGCATCAAATGTCTATATGGATGATAAGAACGCAAACAAAAAGAAAAGCCACTTGATAAATTGCGGCTGCATATTTCATCGTCTATGTCGACAACAGTAGGTGAAGTAGTTTTGGTCGTGCTTTAATACTTGACATGAATTGAACTCTATCAGTTATGTTTGGTAATTTTGCACTTTTACATTCAGATTTGGGTTTAGCTCTGCTATCCCCCTCCCTTCGATAATGAAATTCACATCACTCCTTCAAGGATGCGGCTTTGCATTATGGAGAATGTTTTACTAGGATTTACTTGGAAAGTTAAGGATCTTTGACAAAATTTTTGTCACATTCAAATAGGCAGTTATAGCAGTTGATTACCTTAAAACCAGCTTTTATACTAAAACAAAAGTGATTTTATTAACAAAGCGGACTTATAAGTGCTAAAGCCTCAAAGCCACGAGCTTTCTCAAAAAGATCATCTGAAAACCTCACGGCCTTCTATTACACCTTATGAAATTTTTCTTCCGAATATCCTTTTATACTGAAAGGGGTGGGTACTTTAACCCATAGATCACTTTATTTTGGGTTATCATGCTTAGACCTGTGAAAACTCACAGTTTTATGAACTGGTTGACTTATACCAGATTAGTTCTGCTATCGCAAGCTCTCACAGGTCTAATTATACGGTTCCTCTTCTGTCTTTTCTGTATATGTTGAGGGTGTTGCGTTTTTTTTTTACATAAATACAAACCAAAGCAAGTTTCAATATTTTAAACTGTCAATCATCCAAGTAAAATTATTCTTGATGCTCAACGGATGAATTTCCACGAAGGCAATTTCCGGTTCGGTTATCTACAGTCAGAATAGTCAAATATTGAAATCACATCTCTAAGCTATCTCAGCGTTTATTGCGCTTGTACCCAAGCGGATAATAAACTTCTAGAATCGAGAAACTTAAATTAGTAGTCCATTTTTCTCGATTGACATTTCACATGATGACATCGTTCTTCACATTTTGGTAGTTGATTTATGATCGAGCAGTGATATTTCTGCCCTGATCAAATCAATTTTCCGAAAACAAATTGTCCAGATTTGAAATCAGTTGCCGAAGACCTCCAATACAGATTAAGTGTAGAAAATATTTTTAACTTTAACTAGTGGCGTAACCAGGGTAGGGCATGATTGGGCTCAGCCCAATCACTGGGGATGTGCGCCCTACCATTGATACTAAAACTTTTTGCATTACAAAGGAAAACTAATTTCTCCTCATTATGCAATGGAATTTAAGTTCGGAAGCAGATGTTGAAAGGTTCAAAATTAAACAGTAATGATCTCTATGCTGAACCATTTCCCAAGCAAAGAAGACTTTGGAAAACCACTTTTAAATGTACAAAAAAACAGGAAAAGTGGGTCTACTTGTATGACAATCGGGGATCCTAACTGTGAGCTGAAAACGCGTTTTAATGCACAATTAGAGCGAACAATGAGCGCTTTTCGCTTAAAACTGGGAACCTCTATTGTCATTCAAACATGCCCACTTTTCTCGATTTTTCATCGTTCTCTGTGCGTTTAAACGCGTTTTCGGAAATTTTTCTCTGCTTGAGTGTCACTGAAACAGACAATTCTAACTGCTATATTTCTTGTTGCTGTTGTTATGCCTATACCTGTTTCGTTTATCAGTTGCGAAAGAATATTTAGTAAAATGAATTGATAAAAACGACCGCGTGT